>VDFB02280211.1:0-23792 GCA_007258455.2 Sequoia sempervirens | reverse complement strand
CCTCGGGGAATTAGCCAAACCGAAGGAGATTTTTGTCGGTGATGACTGGGACCCTGTCCTGAAAGCGGCAGCGTTCAGAATCTTCATGGAATACAAAGACGCTTTCGCCTGGACGTACAAGGATTTGAAAGGCATACCACCGGAATTATGTGTGCACAGGATTCCTCTCGTACCGGGAGCCCAGCCCGTACGAAAGCGACCGTACAGAATGAACAAAAATTATGCTGCTAAAGTACAGGAGGAGATCGAGAAGATGCTGGAGGCCGGCATTATTTTCAAAGTGGAAGTCAGCGAGTGGGTATCGCCGATCGTCATATCACTGAAGAAAGAGAAGGAGCAAATTAGAATCTGTGTTGACTTCCGTAGCCTGAATGCAGTGACTATCAAGGATCCATTTCCCATTCCCTTCACCGACTCGATTCTGGAAGAAGTTGCCGGGCACGAAATGTACTCCTTTCTAGATGGCTTCTCGGGTTACAATCAGATCAGCATCGCCGAGGAGGACAAATTAAAGACTACATTCGTCGTCGAGGATGGGGTGTACGCATACAACCGCATGCCGTTTGGATTATGCAATGCACCAGCTACATTTCAGAGGATTATACTCCACATCTTTGATAAAATGTTGGTAGGTAATTTCAAAGCCTTCTTGGATGATTGGTCGATCTATAGTGACAAAGAAAAACATTTAAAAGCTTTAGGCGAGTGCATGGAACGGTGTAGAGCAGCCCGCCTTGCCTTGAATCCGAAGAAATGCAGATTTATGGTACCGCAGGGGAAGTTGCTCGGACACATTGTGTGCAAAGCTGGGTTGAAAACGGATCCCGACAAGGTGCGAGTCATTGTCCAGATGGAAGCCCCCGAGAATGTCACTGGAGTAAAATCTTTCCTCGGCCATGTGGGATACTACCGGAGGTTCATTAAAATTTTTGCCCAAGTATCGTACCCTCTCGACCTACTGACGAGGAAGGGTCAACCATTCGTGTGGGCCGAAGAACAGGAGAGGGCATTCCAGGAACTGAAGGATCGGCTGATCAGCTCACCCATATTAATGTACCCGGACTGGGACAAGGAATTCCATGTACATGTCGACGCTTCTAATTTTGCCATCGGAGCAACTCTAGCACAAGTGGGAGCGCACGGGTTAGATCACCCAGTATTCTTCGCCAGCCGGCTACTCTCAAAGGCAGAAAGGAATTATAGTACGACCGAGCGGGAGGCACTGGGAATGGTGTACGCCGTACAGAAGTTCAGGCATTACCTCCTCGCCACACCGTTCACTTTTTACGTGGACCACCAAGCTCTGATGTACCTGGTAAACAAACCGATTATCCAAGGACGGGTGAGTAGATGGTTACTACTATTGCAAGAATTTACGTTCACCATCATCGTACGGCCAGGGAAAAGCCATGTTATTGCCGACCAACTATCTAGGATCCGGTCGGGTGAACCTGCAGAGGATGGGGTGAACGAAGACTTTCCGGATGCACATTTATTTCAAATTGCAATATTGCCGTCATGGTACGAGAAGATCGGAGACTATTTGTCCACATCCACATTCCCAAGTGATATGCCACCAGCCGAGAGGAGGAAGATCGTACTGAAAAGCAAGACATTCCAACTGATCAATGGGCTACTTTACAAGATGGGGCCCGACCAGATCCTCCGGAGGTGTGTCGTCGAGGAAGAAATACCCGGCGTACTAAAAGAGGCACATGAAGGACTGGCTGGCGGCCATATGGGACCTGATGCTACAGCAAGGAAAATTCTCTTGGCAGGCCTATGGTGGTCGACGATGCACACTGACGCCAAAGAATGGGTAGTAGGCTGCGACACTTGCCAGAGGGTCGGGAAACCATTGAAGCGGGATTTCATGCCACTGCACCCCTCACAGCCTCAGGAGTTGTTCGAACGATGGGGGTTAGACTTCATCGGACCATTGAAGGTGAGTCACTTGCATCGATGCCGATACATTGTGGTCGCTACAGAATATCTGACGAAGTGGGCTGAAGCTCGAGCGTTGCCAGACAATACAGCACAAAGTACGGCAAGATTCATTTATGAGCAGATAGTAACACGGTACGGCATCCCCATTCGGATTACGAGTGATCGTGGAGGGCACTTCGTCAATCATGTTATCAGGTTGATGACGACAGAGTTCCGAATTTTTCACAACTTGTCCAGTCCGTACTACCCGCGAGCTAATGGCCAGGCGGAGTCTACAAATAAGGTGCTCGTGTCAGTGATTCACAAATCATGCGGCGTGGAAGAAGCTGACTGGGAAGAAAGGTTACCAGCCGTCCTATGGGCATATCGTACAACGTACAAGGTAACAACGGGCCACACGCCTTTCCAGTTAATGTACGGTCAGGAGGCGGTGATGCCGATGGAATATATGGTACCAAGTCTGAGGATAGCCATGGAGAACCGATTGGGCGATACAGAAAGCTTGAAAGAAAGACTATACCAATTGAATAAGCTGGACGAGCGAAGAGTGATGGCACAGTCGGCAACGGAGAACATGCAACGGCGACGGAAGTATTGGCACGATAAGCATCTCCGACGGATGAATTTCCGACCGGGACAGTTAGTTCTGAAGTATAACGGCCGTAACGAGATCAAGCCGGGGAAGTTTAAAGTTCGTTGGTTGGAACCGTTCCGAGTACGGGAAGTAGGTGACAATGGGTCTATAAAATTGGAAAATCTCGATGGGTCATTGATATTGGAGGCAATCAACGGATCGAAGCTAAAGCCATACCAGGAGAGAAAAGAGAAGAATACAATCGCCATAAACATGTTAGGCTATGCAACAAGGGAAGATTGGCCTGTACAAAGTGAAGGTCCGAGAGAACAAGACTGGGGACTAGGAGGTCCTGGTTATGTCGCAGACAATGTCTGGGCAGAATCAGGGCGAGATCAAATAAATGAAGAGAGGTTGGCAGAGAAGCGAGTAGAAGGAATTGCAGTGCCACGAATACACAAACACTTGACCAATGCGGTATTCGGAACCCCTGCATTGTGGCGTCGGATGGGGGGACATTGGCACTATGTAGCCCCTTATGAAGGAGTAAGACGGGGATATATAGCCAAGGACTTGGACGCAGAAGCCCAAGCGGAAAAGGAGAACCAAGCAGAAGAACAAGATGAACTGCAAAAAGATGACGAGGAGGAATGGACTGATGAGCAATGGGATGCTTATTTTGAGAAGAAGGCCCCTTGTTTAAAGACAGTGTTGAAGACAGAAGATACGTTCGTGTCAACAGTAGATGGATATACAGAAGATCTCTTGAAACAAATGCGTCGAGAAAGAAGAAAAATACCAAGGGTTAGGAAGATCGCAACTCAAGATGGACTCTGGAAAATAATTCCTAACCTGGCGGGACCGCCGACAGTACAAGGCGACGATGTTACGTGGTATCAACAGTACGGCGGAAGGTACGTCGACGGAAGTTTTCGAGGTATTGGTCCTGCCCCTTTACTGGATAAATGGTTTGATATAGAATATATAGGAACCTGTTGCGAGGAAGAATGCTATAAACGGCCACCACACACATGTAAATGGTATTACACTTCAGAATTAAAGGTCCCGACACACAGTGAAGTTAGAGGAATAAAGAGAAAAGAAGAGAGAAGGGAGGAGAGAGAAGGTGAGCAGAAGTGGAAAAAATTGAAAAGAAAAGAAGAGAGAGAAAAAGAACGGAAGTGGAAAAAAATAAAAATAAATAGAAGAGAAGTTATGAAAATAAAAGAAAATAACGGAGTAAGTAAAGAAGAGCAAGGCGTATGGGAAGAAAAAGAAAAAGATGAGAAAATTAAAAGCAACCAAAGAAATAGAAAAGAAAGCAAACAAAGGGAGAATAAATCAAATAATAAATTAAATAAGTCGACCATCAGGGGAAAGATTAAAGTGAGAAAGATTAAAATAGCCGCCTGGAGCACTAAAACCGTACGGCCAAAAGGGAAATTAACGGAGGAAAGTAAAAGGCGAGAGATTAAAAATTGGCAAAACCCGAAGAGGAAGCAAGGCGTACAGCCAAGGGTGAAGGACAGTAAGGAAAAAAATAAAATAAATAGGAAACCTCATACCGTATGGCCAATTGAAATAGCCACAAGTCGGCGACAGGAGCACAAAGAAGACGAAGGGAGGACGAATCCGCACAAGTTTATAAGTTGGCGAGGCGTACGGAGAACAGAGAAGGAGAACGTACGGCTTCAGAGAACAGAGAAGAAAGCCGTATGGCATCTAAGATTTCACACTCAGCACAATCCGCCAGAAGGGGAAATCGTACGGCGTCTGAAGGATTTCAAGGACGTACGGGGTTCTATTTACCAGACAGCACGCCAGAGGTTGAAGCCTGTGGAGGACGTACGGCATTCACCACTCGTACGGCGCTCAGAATTTGGCATCGTACGGCATCCAAGAGACCTCCAAACCGTACGGTATTGTCACCTTTTCCAGTATTCATTTTATTTGCCTGTGGAAATCGTACGGCCTTTGCAAATTGAGAAGTTGTCAGTAGAAACCGTACGGCCCTTGCCTCTGAAAAAATTTGTCAAGTCTTGCATCGTACGGCTCTTCCACAGTAAAATTGGTGCCAGAATTGAAACCGTACGGCATTTTAGCCTCAGAGAAATCCGTGCGACATTAACACTCCAGAGAAGTCCGTACGGCATCAATTGCCTCAGAGAGAACCGTACGGCATTAGCACCACAGGGAAATCCGTACGACGTCAATTGCCTCAGAGAAATCCGTACGGCATTAGCTCCACAGGAAAATCCGTACGGCATCAGTTGCCTCAGGAAAATCCGTACGGCATCAGCATTACAGGGGGATCCGTACGGCATCAGCTGTATCAGGAAATTCCGTACGGCATCGGCACTGCAGAGGAATCCGTACGGCATCATCTGTTCAGATTCAGAATATTGTCAAACCGTACGGCCTCAGGGTTTCACAGCCGTACGACCATTCATCCAAACCGTACGGCCTTGGCAGATCATTCGGCAGTTCGGCAGTCTCCCTCGGCAGTTTGGCAATTTTCGGCAGTTTTTGGCACGTCGGCAGTTCTCACCGGCAGTTCGGCAGTTTTTGGCACTTAGGCAGTTTTCACCGACAGTTCGGCAGTTTTTGGCAATTCGGCAGTTCTCACCGGCAGTTCGGCAGTTTTCATAGTTTCGGCAGTCTCGAGGGTTATAAAGTCGGTTGGAATCGCCGAACTGACAGGAAAATGGACAAGGGCAAGAAGGCGATGCAGTACCAGCCAAAGGTAGCCTCGACTGCGAAGAGAAAAAAGATGGAGGCCGATGACACGATGACATGGGAGAACCTGACCGGCAACGAGTGCAAGCAATGGTGGCGAAGCACTCCCGACGACCACTCTCTGAAGGTTGCGCTTCGACACGCTCGGGTGGACAAGGCTGTGCTCGTGCCCTTTTTCAGTTCTCGGGAGTTCGAGCCTTGGCTGAAGGCGATGGTGGAGAACTACTGCAGGCATACGCACAAGTCCGTCATTGATTACAGAGGTTGCCAAGTGACAGTTTCATTCTGGCCTCAGGACTTTGAGCGGGTGTTCGGCGTCCCAGCTTCGGGAATAGGGGTTAATAAACCCAAGAAAATGACGCAGGAACACAAAGAACTGCTGGTCAAGCAAGTGTGCCGAAGCGACTTGTCAGCCGAAGAACAGCGTACCATATGGAATACTGGCAATCGAGGCCTCCGGAAGAGTCACCTAGCAACGGCAGAATGGAAATGTTTGCTTGACCTGATGAAGTGCCGACTCACAGGGGCTAGCCGAGCGTCGGACATTGCCTTATGGCAGGTGGATTTCATGGTCGGACTTCGAGTTGGCCGAGTATACAACTGGGCGAGGCTACTCACAGAGCGGATGAGGGATTTTCTAGCGCAGAGGCATAAGGCCTTCTATATGACTCAGCACGCCATAGCTCTCTTTTTGGATGTCGTGCACACACAGGTGCCCGAGGGCAATTGGGGTCGGTTGCGGCCACTCACTCACCTGGACCCAGGATGGCCTACCGTATTCTACTGGTCGGAACTGGAAGTAAAGCAAGCAGGCGAGGGCACAGCTTCGGGGAAAAAGAGGAAACGGAAGGAGGCATCGGTGGAAGAGGAAACATCAAAGGAGGAGGCCTCGGAGGAGAGCGATGCATCTGACAGAGAGGAGCCTATTGACTTATCTTCCTCGCCATCGGAGTCTAGTCCACCGGCCGATGAGGTGTCTGTTGCCATCGGGGGTCAGGAGGCAGGCAAGATTGATATACCAGTATTGCAGCCGGCAGGATTTACTCTTCCGGCACCGCCAGCCAGCCAGAGTACACACTCAGTCACGTTTACCCTCCCTGTTGCGCCAGTTGGAGCCGGGCGGATGTTGAGGGTAGCCGCTTCACTACCGGGAGCATCTCCAGGGTGGGCACCTCTCGCCACCACATCACAGGGGGCACTCACTGTATCGGCGGCAGGTTCCACTACCTCGGTTGAGATACTGCCAGCGGTTTGTTCTCTTACACCACCGTCAGCATCGGCAGCGACAGGAGTGGCAACCTCGGTAGCAGGAGCTGGGGGAATGACCGAGGCCACTGAGGAGACGACTCCAGCCCCAGGAGCACCCGGGGTAGCACAGATCGATAGTTGGCTGGGATCGGTGGGCCTCACCTTGGACGTGGCCGAGCAGCCAGACCAGCAGGAGAAGAGTCCCTCGGAGGGACAAGGGGACGAGGAGGGGCCGATCATTCACACCCAGCAGAGTGAGACGGCCAGGATCGGCGAAGACACACTTGCACACCCGGAGGCGAGCATAGCAGAGGCACCAGAGACGGCCATTCAGGAGCCTCAGCCTGTAGTCGGGGAGCTGCCCCAAGAGGAGACAGAACATTGTATACCTTCTGATGATGAGGAGAACGAGGAGGGTGCTTCCACAGAGGGCTTTGTCGTGGAAATGTCACAGCCAGACCCGTCGGACCCAGTAGGCACGGTACAGAGATATGTGGAGGAGCTCGAGCACATGGGAAAATTGATGATCCGTGTGGGACAGGTTTCCAGGGACCTGAGGATTGGCCGATCGCCTCTGGTAGGCCAGGAGGTTCACCGCATTCGGGGATTTGTGCAGATGGGGTGTGAGGCGGAGTTTGCACGGATATTTGGCGAGGGGTGGCCGGCAGGAGAGACTCCTGCCATGATGAGAGCCTGGCGGGGTCGGCCACCGAGGCTAGTAGGATGGGATGCAGGCGTCTTGGAGAGTCTATACTACATCGAGCTGGCATTCCGAGATGTTTTTCTTCTGATGAAGCGCCAAAGATTTTCCACCGAGGTAGCAGTATCTCGCCGAGTGGATGCCTATAGACTTCTTCAGCGGGTCAAGGATGAGTCGGCTGCGACCATCAAGAGCATTCAGGATAACTTGACTGAGCAATCTCAGCTCGCCAGTGACAGGGGAGCCCGATTGGAGATCTTGGAGCCTCGGGTGACAGCCTTGAAGGAGGAGGCACAGCAGAAAGAGGCAGCCTGGCAGCAACGAATGAAAGCATTGGAGGACCAGTTAGCTGCAAAAGAGGTAGAATTGGCGGCGAAGAATGCCGAGGCAGAGCAGGCAAAGAGCCAACTGATGGAGGCAGCCCGGATGGTGAAGGCGGCGAGGGAGAGGGAGATCCTCGCAGATCGACAGCTTCGCACACGCACGGAGGAGCTGAGGCGCCTGAGAGCAGAGCATTCTTCCACCACTCCGACGTCATCTGTGCATCCAGGGACGCACTCCCTTCCCCCTACTTCTCAGTAATCTTATCTTGTTGTATGTATGTCGTCTAGAAGACGACTTTCTTTTTGGGGGGGATGATGTTAGTCGGATATTTTACTTGTTGTCGTTTACTTGTTGTCGACCGTAGTTGGCCTCGGTCGTAGTCGGCCTCGGTCATACTCGGCAGTTGTTAAATAAAACAATAGTTAGTAAAGAATAATAATGTCATGTAATGTCATGTACTCTCGACAAAACATGTTCAGATTAGTGTTAATGTAATGATGTTATGAAACGTCGTGTCGGTTGGTTGTCTAACCACCGCCGAGCGTTATATGTAGTCGGGTGGGAATAGTCGGATGATGCGATGCTGCTATTGATGCTATTATGCTATGATAATAATGAATGAGTTTTGTTGCCGATGATCATACTGTAAGCATTGTGATACTCTTTGTACATGATATTCCTGAGAATGAATAAAGCTTTTGGCATTTTACTATGATATCTTTCCGTTTACTGTGTTATCCTATGTTCTGTTTATTACAAGTTTGCCAGTAGTACGTAGAGTTTAAATCCCATTCCGTAGGCAAACACAAGACTATGATTTACTGATTAAAAAAATTAAATATATAATATAATATACTAATTATATATGAATTAAAATAATAGTTATATTTTATTAACTAATAAGTAATAACAATTAAATAGTTAATTAATATTTAATGTATAGTTAAATAATAAAATATTAAAATTTAATTGTTAATAGCCTAATAAGCTAGTACTAAGCTAATAATATATATCAATGTTCCATGGAGTTTCTTGACGGGGACGTGTCCCCTATTAGCGACGGGTTTCAGGGACGTGGAATTCAAGGGGTCTGTTCGTGAGGGGCAAAGGGAGGTGATATACGATAGCACGGAAAACTAGTTATATAAAAAGATGTTTAAGAATTACATTTCAAATTAAATCCTTTAAGTAAATTAGTAAAATAGCAAAATTGCAAATACTAACATTTTAAATACTTGAATACTATTACTAAAAGGAATTAAAAAATAAATTACAAATGAAATTATCGAATTTGAGATTTATTATATCAAAAATATGATTTATAGTATCATATCATAAAGACATTACAACATGTTTATGACATGAAATGCAAAATGTGAGCAAAAAATGGAGTGAGCCGAGGTTTTGTGGTAGAGTGGTGTGTTTGGAGAGGAGTCCCACAAGCCTTTAGGGCTATGTCTAAGGCACAAATTTTAATAAATTTTAAAGATTTAAAAAAAAAACACTTTTTGACGCTACCCAACACAGGAGATGCTTGGGCATCCGTGAGACGCTCGAGGGACGACTGGGCATCCCTGAGACGTCCAGACGTCTCCCTCGTGCCCATGAAGTTTCTGAAGTCTCGACGGAGGTGGTGGTATGGCGAGGGGATGTTTCCCACTCGTCGCCGCGTCCTCGTCTCTGAAATGCGTGGATTTAGGGGGGGATGCGTCCTCGTGGAACACTAATATATATAATTTGTTTTAAATTTTTAAATATATTTATAAGGTACAACCCTTGTTTTTTGTGTTGGCCACATTATTTAGAAAAAACATGGCCAATGTTAATTTTTTAAAATAATTTGTTAATGAGTCCATCAAGCTTTTAAATACCTCCATTAAAAAAATCAAGGGTCTTATATTTAACTCTTTAAGGAGGGCAGTAGGGCTTATAAATGATTGATACAACCATTCATTATAGAGAACTTAGAAAACATAGCCATTCATGAATCATTACAAAGAGAATGGAGTCATTTGTGTATCATTATAGGGAAAACACAACATTACTAGGGAAAATAAAAATATAAAAAAATTACATAGCTTGAATCAATTTTTATTGGGACCTTGTGTCATCTTTGGGTGACCCGGCGCTCCTAATGTCTTCTATGTAATGTCCCCTTCGACCTTTTTCGATCTTTCCAGCGGACTGTTGGCTTTTTTTCTCTCGAAACCCGGCGCTAGCTCAAGGTAAAATTAGGGTTTTATTTTATGATGTCTTTGCTCGGAGTTGGTGGATTCAATGCGACCCTTTTCTAGGTTTTTAGAGAGCTTCGCAGTGGTATGTTCATTTCGGCATTCTAAGCATTTTCAGGAATTTACTATTTTTAGTAAATTCTATTTCTGGCAGTTTTACAGTTGAGTTCAGCGTGGTTGACTTCCTACTCTAGTTTGGTCAGTTGACTTGCTCATTAATGGCTTCAGGGCGCATTTGGAGAGATAAGTGAGTTATTTAATTAAAAAAGTCACGCTTAATGTTATATTTTAACGTTGACCCCCTTGGCCTAGTCTATTGACTTTATGTTTTGAAAAGTGGTCTTCTTGAGGGTGGCGCCTTCATTGAAGATTATTTTATATTTTATCCAAAGTCAAATCAAGATATAAGGTGGACACATTTATTAAAGTATTGAATTTATTTTAAAAGTGAATATTGAACTTGAAGGAAAAGGACGCCATCTTTGAGGAGATTAGGGTTTTTTGACTTTGAGAGGAGTTTAGGGTTTCGAGAAGTCAACCGTAAATTATAAAAAGCAAGACTTGATCATCATTTGGGATCTTTTATAGGAATGTTATGTTGCCGGTTTGGCTCTGGGTTTGCTTTGAGGAATGAAGGCCTCCTAGCTCGGGCATCACTTCTTGTTTGCAAGACAACAACTAGTGGTGATTCAGTCTATTTGTGAGTTGCATTTAGTTTGTGCATTGTATTCAGCTTATTGCATTGTTAGATTAGATTGGCATATTAGTGGTTTTCAGCATTTTGTATTATTTGAGCAGATCCATGTTTTAATTCATAAGTCAAAAAACAACAAAAAAATCATTCTGGGTATTGCATCAATCTCTGAGTTTGTAAAGGGTGTCCATTTTCTCCAGTTTATAGCATTTTTAGAGAAGCTTTGAATTTTTAAGAAGAAGTCGAACTTCTTACTGGGCTGTACCACCTGACCTTGCATAGATTTCCGTGCAAAATTAAATATTGGCATTTCGAGTCTGTTTCTTGCATTCATTTTAGGCGCCACCTCATTAGCTGTGTTTTGCATCTAAGAATAGGTTATTTGGGTAAGAGAGGAATGAGTTATGAGTCATTCAGTGGATCTCTATGTTGCTGGTTAAAAGTTGAAAAGTATAGATCTGTCATAACTATTCACAGAAATCTGCATCTTCTTATTGGGATTTGGTGTTGAGGTTTACTTAAAGGCTTGTAGCAGATTTATTGTTGAATGCACCATTTGAAAGGCATATGATATCTTGACATTGCAGGCAATAATTATCTATTGTAAGCTGGCAGTAGTACTGACCAGTTGTTCTTTAATATTGCTTTGTCACGATTTGTAATACTCATTCTTACCTTTAGTAATTGTTTGTAATAGTTACATCTCCACCCTATGGTAGCTACTTCCCGCTTTGGGTTAGAAAGCACATTCTGGGTGTTGAGTCCCTTTCAGCAATTATGTTATTTCCTTAGAGCATTGTTATTTGTAATCACTCCGCCATATGGTCGCCCCTCACTCCATTCTGGATTGGGTAGCACATACTTGGTGTCGAGTTCCCTTTCAGCAATTAGAGTAGAAGATCCTCTGACCATATGCTCGCCATCATCGGCGCCATTCTTGGTTAGAGTTCCTGTATGCTACCGAGCCGATCCTTGACCAATGCTCACACCTGCCCGGCACGGATCCCGGTGTACATTTTGGTTAGAGTTGCTTTGCACGCCGGTTTATCTTCTAACCCAATCCGTGCATTGCTGTAATCAAAATTGAAAAACGGCAAAAATTGGCTCCGGAATATTTCACTCTCAACAAGTGGAGATGCCTAAGAAATGCTTCCTATGATGGGGATGTCCTAGGAACATCTCCTACCTAGTGGTGGAAGTGTTAGCATGAAAAAGGGATTTTTCCTTTCCATCTCAACATATTAGGGATGCCCCCATCTATAGGGACGACTTTTTTAGGGAGGGTGCGTCCCTATGGAAAACTATATTTTTGTGTGCTTGAATTTTAAGGCAACATTACTAGAGTTAGTGCACATCTCCTTCACATCCTAGGTAAAGGCGTCGGCTCATGTGGCATGTTGTCACTTAAACAAAGGGAAAACAGTAACAATGATGAACATGACACACCACTTGTACTACACCATATTGCAACAAAGCCCAAGGGTAAATGTAGGTGACAAGTTCTCCCAATGTTGTGACCTGAATTTTAATGTACATATGAAAAATGAGGTAGATGATGCCATTGGAAAATTCTTCTTTGCTAATGGCATTCCATGTTGCTTTCTCCTTATTATAAGGAGGTTGTGGATAAGATTATAAGAGTAAGGCCTTCATATGTGCCACCAGGGCAGATGAAAATGAGGACCGCAATCTTGGATAAGAACTATTCAAAGATTAACATTGTTTTGGAGAAAATAAAGGCTAAATGGATCACAAGTAGATGGAGCACTATCATGGATGGATGGATGGAATTAGGCATTGTCCATTCATCAATATCATGTCATGTTTATAGAGTCGTTACTTCCTTAGGGCTGTTGATTGCTCAAGGAACTATAAGGATGCAGAGTATTTGTTTCACATCGTTAGAGATGCTATTAAGGAGGTTGGCCTTGAGATTGTGGTGTAAGTCATGATAGATGCGGCCAATGTGTGTAGAGCAGTTGGGGAGTTGGTTGGGGTGGATTACAAACATATGTAGTGGACTTCTTGCTATGTGCATGCTATGAACACTACACTCGAGGACATGGGGAAATAGACTGGATCAAATAATTAGTCCTTGATTGGCTAGCTTGCCACCAAGTATTTACTTCTTGTAATTCTTGTTGAACAAGCGGATGATTTACTTTCATGCACTTGGTTTGCTTACTCACCCCATTGAAGAAGTGGTAGCTTAGAAATTTAGTAATTGTAAGCCTTACCACCATATGCTCTCACCTTGCCCACATCGGGATCTGGGTGAGCAAAAAATGGAAGGTGTTTACTTTCAGTTAGCTTGATTTCTAGTTAATACAAGATCCCCTTTTCACCATATGCTCTCACCTTGCCCACATTGAGATTTAGGTGATTAGAAAGTGGAGGGTTGCTTATTCAATTGTTTATCATTACATTTTGGCTAACACTAATGGGTGAAGTTTTTGGAAAAAATTGGTGTGGTTATTACAGTTTGCTTCTTCTTTGAGTCTTATTTTTGCTCCTTTGAGGGTGTTTACTCCCTCTTTAAAAACCTGCTCAACAATTAGAGGCTTCAAAGTTCAAACCATTCTTAGTTGCAACAAAAGGGATGACATATTTACCTTTGATGGACTGATTTTCCAAAATTGGTGGCTTGTGCTCCTTGTCCTTACAAGCTTTCTTTATCACTGCACATATGGAACATTCCCTAACCTTTTGTACACTTCCAAAATATCCCAAACCCACATGTTGAGGCATTACTACAACCTCTGTGGGATGGACCGTAGTTAGGCACTCTTTCCAAGTCCTTTTCCAAAATAACCCATCTTGGTTAATATCTTAAAACCAATTCCTTCAGTATGACTTTCAAACTACCAAAAATTTCTGATGGGAAGGAATAGAGTTTGATGGAGTATTCATTGTGCATACCTTAGTTTGGGTTTGTGCATCTTGCTTGGAAGATCCTTTTTTCCTCCACTTTTTTACCATCACCTTGCGACATCTCTTCCTTTGGTTGTTACGCTTGTGGCAGCTCTTCATAATGCCCATGAGGAAGTGGGTTTGTGCATCTTGCTTGGAAGATCCTTTTTTCCTCCACTTTTTTACCATCACCTTGCGACATCTCTTCCTTTGGTTGTTACGCTTGTGGCAGCTCTTCATAATGCCCATGAGGAAGTCTCTACAACTTGTCAACCTGACTTGTAATTTTTCATTTGCTTCTTGCAAAGATTGCAACAAATTCCTCAATTGTTTATTCTCCAAATGAAGTAGTTGATTATCTCCTAGCTCTTGAAGTCTTTCCCTCTTTAGGGCCTTTCCCATGGTTGTGCTCTTGCAACAACAAACCTACACTTTGGCAATCAAAAGGAAAACAATTACACACACAATATGGTGTTAGCAAACCTTTAAACACAAGAAGAACCACTCTAATACTACTTGAGCAATAAACAGAAATGGAAATTCCACTCTACTGTCATAAACAATAGATCCTTTCCAATTTAGTGTTGTTCTAACTCCCATGGCCAAATAAATAACACAAAACACTAGAAATGGATGTATTCACAAGCTCCTAATTGGCTGTCATCTCATATGATTGCTTAGTCTTGCAACTCATCACATGAACAAATACATGCTTCATACTTTCAACTAATGTGCCTTAGTTGTTGGAAGCTAATTGACAGCTCTCCCTATTTGCAAATTAATAAATTATCTATTTAACTTGCAAGAATTGATAAACATGCAATTTACATTCAAGCATCCACACAATGGAGAGAGTAAATCCAGCAAGCAAATCCACATATGTGCATTCTTACAAGCTTGCAGCCCATCGTAGGCCAATTGGGATGCCAAATCAATATGCGGACATCCTCACATTTGGAATGCCCTTTTCAACCAAGTGGCAAAGTGTCAAAATGAACACCAATGCGCCAACTAGTACTATGCACCATCAAACTAATTGATACAACCTTGAGCCAATGCACATCTCAGCCCATCTACTCTGAAAATGGCAAATGAGGGATTGAAAATGTCTCTTAAATGGTCCCCCTCCCAACTTGGGAAGTCACAAGAACATTTAATCATGTTTTGGGCTCAAACTAGATGCCCACACAACAAGAATATGAAGACAAAACACTTCCTTGTTGCTTCCTCCTCTTGCATGTTCAATTGGGACAAAACTGCCCCAGCAATTGTGAAATTGTGGCTTTTCATTAGGAGACAATTGGGAGTCTGGCCCTTTTCAACAAGGAGATTACAAAATCATCACTTTTTCAATAGTTTTTGTCATCCAACTTTTGCATACAAAGTCGAAATGAGATGTCATTTGTTTTTAAAGTGCATAATCTTTTGACAAGAATCTGAATATATAATAATATTCAAGTTTTGATGCCATCAAAGTACTATTTTTGCCCCTACAACAAAAACTGCATTTTGAGGCCAACTCTAGCCAAAACAAAACATTGAATCAAAATATCTTTGTGCCAAAGTCCATTTGAGATGTGCTATTCCAATTTGAACCCTCCAACATCAAACTCTTTGATTCTATATTTGGATCATCCTGGGTAGCTTTGGTGATCTGTGTGCGAATTGCATTTGGCAACTCTTCAAGCTGCTTAGAGATTTCAGTCATTACTCACTCAATCTCAGCTACAAGTTTTTGACCTTGTGAATCTAGAACCTATAATTTATCAATTAAGCTTTCATCATCAAGATGGCTTTGGAGTGCTTCAATTTTCACATTCTTTTCTTTTAGGATGGAAGGAATCCAAGTGTGACATTGAACTGAAGCATGACGAAGCTTTTAGTCAACTACTAAGTGTGTCTTTCTAAGCTTGAATCATTGTGGCTTGGGTGTGATTAATTAACTCTCGTACAATTTCCCTCTTGACCTCTTGCACTTTTTCGTGTGCTTCATATTTTTGACGCAATTATTCTTTCATTTTTCTCTTCTGTATTTTGTTGTGTGAGTTCTTTAAATCTTAGTGTAAGTTGGAGTGGTAGTTTTACCAAGGCACATAAATCCTCTATGTTCCTTCACAACGGGTTGATAGCCATGGCAGGTAAAGTAGAAATGAGCATTGAATTGGGTCATGCTACAAAGATTCTTTGGTGGAGGGTCACTAGCTGAATGCACACATTACCAACTTGCTTTGTGTGTCTAGCTTTCTCAGCCTCATGAGCTAATTTTCTATTGCATCACAACAAGGTGAGCATTTTTCAATCAAGTTGGCATTGTGATTTTGCCAGCTAGGTATCCCTCTTAGCAAACTGTGTTTTTTGCAGATTTGGCCCATTCAATAACACTTTCAACCATTGACTTCATGTGGTCTTTGATGTTGTGTTCTGTAGCATCCCTAGCATTGTTAAGGTGCTTGAATAGACTCTAAAATAGCCATAATCCTCCCAAATCTACATTGGGCAATACATTAGGTACCAATACAATGGTTGAGTCGTCTCTAGATAGTTACTCAAGGTCAACAATCCCATGTGCTATACCAAAGGTATGTGAAATGCCTCCTTCAAAAAGTGTTTTTAGGAAAGTGGTCACAAATGGGTCTTGCTCCTTTTCATCTATATTTTACATTGCCTCATCACCTGGTCACTCGTGCACTCAATTATGGGCTCCCGTATGACCATCCTAGGGAGGGATTTTGTATTTCCATGTAGTAGGGAGCTCTTCTCCCATTGGGTGCTTGGTCCTAGCTTCATGATTGGTCTTTGCAACCTTTGGTTGCATGATAATGCTGTCAAAACTTTGTGAATATTCTGTCATCAAGGCTTGTTGATGCTCTTGCAACTCATTCTCTACACTCCTTATTGTAGTCACACTACTCTCTCTAGCTTCTTGGTGCAATCCCTATGTGATGCTTAGCCTTGAAGATATTGTATCCAAATTAATACCATTGAGATCATGTTGAATAGGAGAATGATTTTTAGAAGGGATGTCTTTGAAATATTCCCCTTAATTTTTTTCCCCAAAATTAGACACACAAATCAGCAACCAAACACTGATTAGCGTTAGCTCCAAATGCAAATCAGCATGTAAAGTAACTCTAACCAAGAATGTTCACCAAGATCCCAATGTGGGCGAGGTGATAGCATATGGTCAGAGGATCATTAGGAATAAACTGAACTGAAATTACAATTCATCTGCTGATGCAGGCATCCACAAGCAGTGGGAATACTCCACTTATTTAGTGGGTGAGATTATTACATTATTAAGGCGGCAAGCCAGCCATTAAATCCACTCTTCCACTTATTAACGTGGGGGGAATACTGTCCACACAACCACTTATAACGTGGGGGGAAATTACAAACAAGATATATGTTTATTCTAAAACTCAACCACTCAATTGTGGGAGTATAAAACAGATATAAAATTGCAGCAAGTAAAGGAAGAGCTGTTAGTACTACTAACTAGCTTTACAAAGAATAAGAACAGCTGCAAATAGAATAGATAATCTTCCAAAAACATTAAACAGTTAGAGTATCACTTCCTCTAACATTTACAATGATATAAGATGAAGAATTGAAGCTCAAACCAGCATTATATCAAAAACTAACAAGTCTGATATAAAAATCTGCAATCTGGAAATGTCTATCAGCAAACAGCAAACTCATAAAAATGATCACAACTCCTTCTAAATACCTCCGAATAAGCTGGAATGTTTTGCAAAGACCTTCTAGGAGGATGGCGCCCAAACTCAAACTACAAAACTGCATCAAAACTCAAGATATTATTCTTGCACGAATCCCAAAGCACTCATGAGATGGTACGGCCCTGTAGAAGGGCGATTTCTCTTGGAAAAATCAGAAACTTGGAATTAAAATCTGAAAACCTCCAAATATGGTCGCCACTATCATAGAAATGCAATGATCAAATACCCATAACCAAAATAAATTCATACCAAAAGCTGTATGCAAAAACCACCTTCAGCTATGACTGTATCAGCAACTTCAAAACTGGAAATTTCATCAAAATCTTCAACTATTGAGCTCAATCTGCTAGTCTGATTTGAGAAGCAGCAAATGACCAACTAGGTGTTGTATTTCAAACACGAAATTGGATTGGAACTAGGAGGTAAGCATCCCTCGAAGTATTAAATAAGTTGTCATTTCGACAGCATAACATTAGCATAAATTTGATAATCACTCTTCAAATAAAGAAAGCAATATATAAGCTTTTAGTTGGCAAATGAAGCAACAAGAACTTCATCTCCAAGAAGTTGAATCACTTCACCTAAAAAGGACGCCACTTTAAGCATTTCACTTTTTGAAATATTAAAATATCATTCAACTTCCCCTTTAGGCATCCATTTTATATTGCAACAATAAAGCATTTATTAAATAATTAAATGCTCACTTGACCCCTTATGTCCCCTTCTTTAAAACAACTTGAAGTCATCAAGCCTAGGCGTGGGGTACAACTTCAAGACATGAAAATTGACTAAGTCTAAAACTCAGTCCAAGGAGATAACCAAATACAATGCCTAAGCTGCAACTGATGAATTGCTAAAAAAAACAAACTGACAAATGCCAAACCGAACACTCTAATCAGTAGTTACTGAATTGTCACGATAGATATCGCTAAAAAGATAGATTCTAGTTAAATCGCTATAAATAGTAAGTTCAAGACAACATCCCACCAACTGAAAGTGTATCTCGAAAAGAGGAAACCCTAGTTTTATATTTGCTTAGGGCCTAATGGATTTCCGGAAATAGGCTAAATCCAAAAGAAGAGTATAATAAATGGGACATTACAAATTTTTAGGTCAATGAACCGCCTAATGGGTTGGTGTTGAGGTATGTTAGATTGTTTGTAAGGGGAGTGCCAAGCATTTTCTATGCACACATAGATTCAACAACTTCCTTGGTGAGCAAGTATGAGAGAGGCGAGTCTTTGTCATGTAGCCTAGAAAAATCAAGTAGGTGCGGTGCCTATATGCTTGGAAAGTTATGCTAGGGTATCCATTGGTTTGGAGTGATGCCCATTGATTTACAATGGGATATTGAGGCATGCACTATTGACCGTGACTACTGTGAGCTGAAACTATTGTGATTGTTCATTGTAGGGAGCATTAGATTGAAAATTTGTACAAGCAATTCCATGGTTGGCTCTATATTCTTTTCAAGAGGTGTCCTATAGTAGTTAAGGACATACGAGATCAAGAATGTGTTATAGTAGAGTCCACCATGATCCCAAGGCTCTTGTGTACTTGGTATAAAATCATTGGGCAAGGAAATGTCAAGAAATTGAAAAATAGCCTAGAGCATCCTCGTATCCCCTATACACAATGGCTGGGTCACATCTTTCCTTGCCTTGGTGATTTCATTGAAATGAAGCTGTATAGGCAATGTAATCTCCTAATAATGTGTACTTGCTCAACCAAAATCCACGACCTTCATGCATATTCGCAGAAACTCTTCGAAAGGTTGTTGAGTACTGTGTTTTTTTGCCACATGCTTTACAAGTTTAACTTGTGAGTTTTTTTTTTACCGTGGAGTTTTTGTAGGTTTAACATGTTGAATGGTCAAAAATAGCCAAAATTTTTGTCCCATATAATATTGGCTTCACATACCAACACAACTTTGAATTGTTATATGGCGGAGGAGGAGTCATTACCATCTACCAGCAAGGTGGAACCACAGGCCTAATCTTCTACGCCAAGTAAGGAGCCAAATTGAGTGCGAGGATGTAATGTCCCCATGTGCGGTTGGGTGTCTCTTGACGGCCATGTTTCTGTGGGAGTTTGCGTAAGACCCCAAATTCTTCGGTGGTGGCTTCGGTGGTGTAAGATTCCTCTCTAGTCATCACCCTTAACACCTTGGGTAGCCGCCCTCACTACAAGGCCAGTCTTTTGGTGTAGTGGTTGGGCCTTAGTGGTATCAGAGCCGAGGTCGAGACCTGCGGAGCGTGGTGGGCTGTAATGTCCTTGTGTGCGGTTGGGGTGTGTCTTGGCAGCCACGTTTTCATGGGAGTTTGCATAAGACCCCAAATTCTTTGGTGGTGGCTTCGGTGGTGGAAGATTCCTCCCTAGTTGTCACCCTTAACACCTTGGGTAGCCGTCCTCACTACAAGGCTGGTCTTTTGGTGTAGTGGTTGGGCCTTAGTATCAAGCATAAGAGGATTGAGTTTGTATATTTTGACATGGAAGAGGTAAAGAGGTCTGAAAAGATGAATGAAGAATGGATGCAAAAAGCCAAAGAGGCTAAATTAGTGGCTGCCAATGTAAGACATCATCTTCAAGAAGTCAAAGAAGAGGTCAATCTCATCAACATAGCAAGGAAAAAAAGGATAGATAACATTAGAAGACTCTTTATTCAAAGAGAGGATGAATCTGAAAATGTACATTGTTCTAATGATGGTGATGAGGTTTGTCAATTGAAGGACTTGGTAAAGATTCCAAACATGAAGAAACAAGAATAGTTTGAGGCTTCTTCATGTGAGGCTGAAGTTGTTTGTAAACCTAAAAGTCTTCATAGCTTGGAGACTCAGTTGAAGGTGAATGAGGATGAGATTATTGCAGCATTATCTCATCATGATAGGATGCACAAATGGATTGAGGATCATCTTTGGGCGGTTCAGTTAGAGAGAAGACAAAAGGGGATTGGAGCAGAGTCTTTTCATGATGATTTGCAAATTATCAAAGAAGGTTTGGAGACAATGAAGTCAAATTATTTGAACTTTCTTTTAGATTGTGACCTCCTTCTTAACCTTGTTGAGATATACTTAGATGCTTTGATGAGGAAAGAAGGGGAAGCTGATAAGCTCTCTCATGGGCTGGTGGTCACTAGGGATTCCTTGATGAGTACTCAGTTGGCTCTTCAGGATTCTGAGATGCATGTTGGGTGTTTCCAGCAGCAAGAGTTTGAGACTTGGACTCTAGGGGGTATCAGAGTGGCACAGTGGAAGTCCATTGGTATTGAGATGGAGGGACTTCCAGTTTATTCATGTGATTCAGGTGGAGATTGTTTTTGGAGAGTTTGGATGCATGAGGATTATTATTGCAGTACTTGGAGTCAACATGGTGGGGCAGATATACAAGATTGGGATCCAGGAGTTCTCTTGTTGGATAGTTGGCCTCATAGATTGATAGGACTTCACACTGACTGGAGCTTCAACTATATTTAGTGGATGTTGGTTGGAATTCTTCTCAGGATTATTTGGGATCCAGGTGGTTGGTGGACAGGCACAGATGAGTTGACATTCGGGGATCAGATGATGTGGCAGTTGAGTTGGATTGGCAATTGCGGATTGCTTGAGGGCAAGCAATCTTTAGGAAGGGAGGACTGTCATGTCCCCGAGTTGGAGGTATATTAAATTAATTATTTATTAAGTTATTCCAATAAAATATAATATCAAAAGGGATAACTTATTATTTAATTAATTTAATATTAAAGTGACTTAAGTGACTTAAAAATAAAATAATAGAATAATAAAAGTCACTTAAGGAATAAAATAATATTCTTCTAGAAGCTTCTTGAAAAGGCATTGAGAAATCTATTTAAGAAGCTGTTAGCTAAGCATTTGGACACACTTGATTTGGAATTCAGTACTCATTACCTGCGTAGTAAGAAGCTGAAGCTCAATGCGCTCAAGGGTTTGAAGACTCTAGAGTGCCAAGTTCAGTTGTGAAAGATCAACCCTAGCTGGAGTTGAGAGGAGATACTTAAGTCTCTTTCATTATGCCAAATTTTGTGGCCAAGGGCCAAATTTGTAGAAAAGAATTTGGTGACATTTTGCTGGTTTGATCATCAAGTACCTCAGTTTGGGACAAGGACAATTTTGTAGGAGTTTGGTAGGCAAGAGAAGCAAATCGATTTTGTTAGCAAGAAGGGCAATATGCAGTTACATGTTGAAGAACGAATTCCATGAATGCTGGTTTGATTTTGATAAGGAGGCAGATAAAAAAATTCGATTCTCATCTAGGAAGGGTCGCTGGTCATCAAGGAGAGTAGGCGCTGCAGTTGGGAGGTCAAAGGTGTCATCTGCAAAGAGAATCGATTCATTTTATGTTGGCAGCCAGCACATTACCAGGTTCTCTATTTTGTATCAGACTTGCATTTGTTAGTCAGTCTTTCATTAGGAGTCTTTGGCAGTCACATAGTACTCAAGCAGCACTCAAGCATTGTAATCTCAGTCATATATTGTTGCATTTGTATCGCTGCCTCAGAACAGCAGTTTGGCAATATAATTTCAGTCAAGTCCATGAACAAAATATCATGTGTAAAAGTCTGTTTGCATAACATTTCCAGACTGTAATTAGCTTCATTTTCATTGCAATATCATATTGGAGAAATAAGAAGGTTGACAGTAAAGTGTTTGACAAAATATCTTCTAGCTGTAGGTGTTGATTTGCATAAGTCTAGGTCATATATATGCACTTGAAAAATGCAAAAAGACTTGCATTGCATCTTATTTACTTGTTCGATATCTTAGCATTCATTTCCAAGCACTCTTGCATCATTGGCAATCATCAAAACCAAAACACAACAAACTGAAAGTTCAAAACAGCAAGTTCAGACCTTACATGACAACTGTTTGACGAAATGTCCAAAGCATAAAAAGGTGAAAACAAAGTCAGATTTTGCTTGGGACATTATAGAGGACCATACCATCTACCCCCCAATTTTTCGCTAGGTTGGGGAAGAGTAAATTGTAAAAGCTTGTAATTTTTTACTTGCCTAAATATGAACTTTATGATGATGATTTTTAGAGACAATCATCATAAATTCCTAATAGTTATCAGTTAGCACCTATCTATTGTATCCACCATCCAGCTGCGCATGATGACACAATTTTGCAATCATTATGTATTTAAGAATCAAATTTAATAAAATTAACACTTCCTAATGGTTGTTTAGACTCATTTGATACATTTTGTAATTGAATTTTGCAAAAAAATGTGTTTTTTTAAGAAATTTATTTTAAGTTGTTAAGTTTTTCCCAATTTTTTGTTAGAGTAAAAGATTTTGGGCTTGCCGAGTACTCTTTGAGTCCAAGTCTACGAACTATGCCTTCATGTGCTTCGTACCCAAATTAAGGACAATGTCATTGGACCAAACTTTGTCTAGAAATTTGACGAGGTTTGTGAGGGGTCAACACCTTTTGCTTACATCTGTTAGAAGAATGTGTTACTTTGGTAAAATAATGAGATAGATATTATTATAAAAGAGCCTTTCTCTTACAGACTTTACAAACCTTACAAATTAGGGAAAAGATATAGTTAACTGAAAGAGTTAACTAAACGTAACTGAAACAAACTTAAAGCTAAACAAAAAGAGTTAACTAAACGTTAACTAAAGCAAACTAAAGCTTAGTCTAAGTTAACTACAAGTTAACTTACAACTAAATAAAGACTAAATAAAACTAAGATGACCATTAATATTACATTTAATATTTAATACCCTCGCTTAATGGTCATCGTACAAACAAAAAACTAAGTCTACCCATATTGTGCTGGTCATCAAAATGCAAAGTGTGCATACTCCTTCTGCTTAGTCTGCTCCACTACGTGAGCACTTTGTTGAGATGCTTCCTGGTTGGACTTCTCATCAACCAACCACTTTCTGCAATACCTCAGTATATGACCAATCTTCCCACAGTAATGGCAAGTAAAAGACTTCTTGGAGCCCTCCAAATCGCCTCGTCCTTTCTGTTGAGTGGACTTGCCTTTGCCAATATCCTTGGCAGTAAATGCTTGTTCAATAGTAGGAGATTCATTGTTGCTCCCAAACTACTTCTACCACCGATCCTGCTGCAAAAGATTGTTGCACATCTCATCAAACTCCAAGTCAACATTGGTGGATATAATGTTGAGCGTTTCGATGAAGTGCTCCTAGAAATGTGGCAAACTTTTCAAAGTGATCACCACCATATCCTCCTCTTCTATCTTATGACCAATGGCTTCCAATTGATCGAAAATATTTTTTACTTTCATCAAGTGCTTTTGAAATGACACTTGGTCATCCATCATAATAGAAAAGAGCATATTCTTCAAAAAGAAAGCCCTTCCTTTGTCTAAGGTCTCATGAAGATTTTTCAAATGCTTCCAAATCTCCGCAGTAGATTTACCAGATGGTATTTCTAGTAAACATGTCATCGGCGATAGATAATTTAAGAAACATGACTGCCTCCCTATTACTTCCATCATACTTTTCATGATCCTTCCCAATAGTAGTGGGACAAACTTTTGTACTAAGAACAAGCGCATCCAAACATTAGTACTCAAAGATGGTAAGCATCGTCTGCTTCCACGTGTTGTAATTCTTTCCATTGAACCTTTGTGAACTCTCCAACATAATATTGGACAAAAACGCCATCCCTCCCGTTTTCCAAAGCAAAAAGCG
>VDFB02280210.1:0-14518 GCA_007258455.2 Sequoia sempervirens | reverse complement strand
TTCTTATAATATATTAAATAATTATAATTATAATCATAACAAACAACTTTTTATTAACTATTTTTAAATATAATCTAATTTAACAATTAAAAATTAATTTTAACCAATAAAACAATAAATCGTATTTTTTAATAAATATAATGTAAAATTATCTAAACATGAAACAAAATAATATTTAAGTAAAATGTTTTTAACATACACTTTAATGCTTATTTTGACAAATAAAACAATAAAACTTATTTTTTAATTAAAAACGAAGGCGGTGCAGCAAATCCCAAGGCATCCTAATGCTACCGTTAAATGTTTTATTAGTGGGTCCGTAGCATGTCAGTGAGGGGTAATTGTCAGTTTACGGTATTCTACGGTGTACAGAATGGACGGACCTTGACAGCACTGACAGGCATGGGTTGCAAATTGTGGCCTCCATAGCCAGTGCCAATTCTATCGGCCTCTTCATAAATTTTTTACCGTGCACATGAACAGGCATTTACTCAACGGAGGCTTCACCCGGACCCGCCACTGCCACGTGGCAACAAACCGCAATCTCGCGATGGTTATCCTTGCATCGAAATGGCGGGGAACGACTGGGATTTGAGTGCATTTTCACCTCCATTTGCTGACCGTTGATTTCATTTCTGCTTGCAATGTTTTCCCTAATTTTCTTTATCGTGCATTTCACGGACTCTGAAAACAGCTCGAGCTTGCAATGGCGGCCATTTTCTCAGCTTTCTCCTCTGTTCTGCAACTCTTTCATGGTTCGAACCATCTGTTGGCTTACTGAGTGGCGCACCATTTAGATCCTCACTGTTTTTTGACCTGCCCCAAGCCGACCCTCTCCAAGCTCGATGGAGGCATTCAAAGGTTTCATTTTGTGCATATTCTGCTAGTAGCGTCCCTCCTACCACCAGATGGTTGCGTTGTCCTTAATTTTACTTCCATCTTTATACCTGCCAAAAGCATTTGCTTGAAATTCACTAAAATCTTTTCAATATGCCCACTTGTGCGCACCCTCATCTCTCAGCGCAACCTCCATTGATGGAGCATTGCATTTGTTTGGAAATTTCAGAGGACTTTCAACTTAGATTCATCATGCGCGTACCTTGCATTACTGGCATTCCATTTTATGTGCATGCCACTACATTTACTGTCTACATGGGCGCTCATAGCATTTGGAGTTTTATTTAAATCTTATTATATGCTTTGTCTTATGCCGCTCGTCTTACCTCTTCACTGGTGTAGCTGCTACCCCTTGTTCTTTATACAATGGCAAGAATCAGACAACCCCTTCTCAAATATGCGTTGCCCTCTCTTTAACTGACAGCTGCACCCCTGCCAGTTGCATTTGCTTTGAAATTTTTAGGGCTTTTTCAATGCATCTATTGGTGCATACCGGAAACATGGTATTCCATCCTTTATGGATTCCCATATCCTCAAATGTGCGGGCTATGGCATTTTGCATTTGTTTTGAAAGTTTTTGGAGTTTTTAAACAACCCATGGTGTGTACCCTGCAGGTTGCAATTGCTTAAAAGTTTATACAGCCTTTAGCAGCTCCATTTTGTGCATGGCTCTGGCACATTACCCTTCATCTGCTCTGACATGGGCTTCTTTGGATTTGCTTGAGAGTTCCTAAAGCGTTTTCAACAGTCCATTCTGTTTATTACTGCTCTGTATGACATTCTATTCATTGCGCACTGGCTACCTCTCTTTGCCCATTGCGTTTACTCAAAAGTTTCCAAAACATTTTCAATATTCCTTGTGTGTAGTGCGTGCCCATGCTGGTAGGATTTTCAACGAATCCATTTTGAACATATCCTGCAATGTTGGCGTTTCATTTCATTGCTTGTTTGGAGACTGCCCTTCTTTCTCTTGCTGCACGCGCCCTCTCAACTAGTGCGGAGACTTTAATGTTTCTAAAGCCTTTTCAACAATTTCATTTTATGTGCTACTAGTCAAGGCATCCAATGAGACCAAATTTGAGAAAGGAAGTCCTCTTCTTACAATGTGTTTCCCTTACTCATCAATTTCATGCTACACCATTCGCTGTGTAAGAGAATACATGCTTGGGAGTTTCTTTGTCTTTTAAAAAAAAAAAAAACTTCGTACGCCTTGTTTGCAGTCCCATTTTCCAACTGTTGTACCATACTTTCCAGTCACGCATAAAAGTAACTAAGGACTCTTCAATAAATCTATATTGTGCACTTGCCAGGCAGTTTATGGCGTCCCCTGTGATCCACATTCACTTTGGAAATTACTTCCCAAACCAATCTGTGCCTTGTTCGTGCTTTTAATCTTTTCTCATTGGTAGCCGCTCACTATTGTAATGGTTTAGACCATCCTCTATGCTTCATGTTTTGAAAGATCCCTATACCCTCAACTATGGTTTGACCCCTCAGCTGGAAAATGCAAATTTCATTTTTATAGCACAATACTTGAAAGTAGCTGTTGCAAAACTGCCCTGCCAGCACTAGGTAGGAACTACGCTGCTCTGCAGCTATTGTTTAAACAAGCTACCCAATATTGAAAGGGGAAAAGTTGTTCTAAGGCTAATATTGGTCCAAGTTTTCTGATTATGTGAATGCATAATTAGTTTTGTAGCTGGCTATTTGACTGCCTGAGTCTTATGGAGATTGAAGAAAGGGAATTCAAGATAGGTTGGTCATTTGATATACCATGATGCATATATCTATATATCTATCTTCCTTATGGATCTGTTATTTTTAGTGCTCTGGTTAATATGTACGGTGAATGCATCTGCATTAGTGATTCTCACAAAGCCTTTGAAAGACATTCTGAGATAAATGTAATCCCATGGAATGCTATTGTTGTTGCAATATGAATCGGATCGGTGTGTTGAAAATGCTTCTGAAACCTTAAAGCAAAGGCATTTGGCAAGCAACAAAACAGGGCATGGCACATCCACCAAAGATTGTAAATATTCTATTTGAATTCTTTTAAGGTGGGAGACAGATCAAACACAGGGGACACCATGGGATGCAACGCCAACAGAGAGAGCTAGATATTCAACACATAAAATGGAAATTATAAAAACTTCAAAGACTCCCTAGCAAATGCCATCGCAGCATATGCGCAGATGGATTATAAATTTCCAATAAAGGCTTTTAAGCAAGTGTAGGAAAATGAGATGTGGCACCAGGGTGAGATAAAATGTATTTGTTGAAAATGCCTTAGAAATTTCCAGGCATAATGTTGGCGCTGCAAGTATGGCGTCCCTCAGAACATTTAGGAGTTGATGAAACCTCACGGAATGCCGAACACAGAGTGTAAACAAAATGGTTTGTTGAATAGACTTTTGAAACTGTCGAGCAAATACAATTGAAAGGGAAACCCGTGCCAGCTAATGGAACGCTAAAATTGCTGAATATACACACAAACTATGTCTGTTGGAAAGTTCAAGAAGTTTCTAAGCCAGCACCATTGCAGGACAGGGGCATTCAACGCAGCAAAAGAGGAGAATGGCGCCAGCACTATATAAAAACGAGTTCATTTAAAAAGCTCTTAGAAGCTTTGGTGCAAATGCACACTTCACAATATGGATGCGGTGAAGGTTCTTTGAAACTCCAAGCAAATACATTAAGTGGTGCCGCTACTGAAGTCATGATTGCTGTGCACAATAGACTTGTTGAAAGTTCTTTAGAAACTCTTTAACAAATGCAAATCCAAAGGGCCCGAGGCTGCCATGAGAAGGAGCGCTAAAAGCAGGGTATAGACATCCATCAAAGGCAGAAAGGGAACTTCCATGCTTTTGTTGCCAGTTCATATGTTGCATAAGTCAACACATACGGCAAATTAATGTTTTCTGTACAGGGAGGCTGTCGCCATCGCCATGAAGAAACAGCTGAAAGAACGAAAACATAGGTCGAGCGTGGAGAAAGTTAGGCCAACATTGAAGGTTGAAAAGAAATCAACGTCTCAAGAAAGAGGAGCAAAATACAGCCTCATCCTCACCGTCCTCCGCAAAATCGCGATCTCAAGATGCAAGCAGTTTAATTTCTGCGAGATAGCGGTATTATGACATGTGGCAGTGGGCCCGGGTGGTACCATGTTTTGTAAGAAAATTTATTAAATTTAAATTCTCCCCGTAACATTTTAATCTATGCTGGAAAAAAGAACGAGTATTTATTTAACCTCTTTCACTAGAAAACTCTAAGTGACATTAAAAATACAGTTTATGTTTTTTTTTAATTTATACATTATTAAATAAAATAAATAATTATTATGTTTTTTTTATAAAATAACTTTTTAACATTTTAAAAAAATAAATAAGTTTTTAAATGAATTTTATATTTATTAATATATCTAAATACATGTAATAAATTAAATTATTAAAAATAAGTATTTTTTATAAGCATACATAATAACAATATTATACGAGATTTTTTTGTTTTGAGGCTGATACATTGGCGGAAGAGCAGGTACATCCATATTTTCTGAAATTGGTATAGTTAACTTTTCATTTAAGGGATTCCATTCCCATTTATCATTAACCTGGGCACGTTTGATATCCCAATATTAAAATTTTAGAATAAAACAGAGTATAAGAATATATGGTTATTTATTTTATAATTCTGGCATAAAAGGGTTGAATTCAAAACTAAAACTAAGGCCAATAAAGAGGAAATATGGCATTTTACCAATAAAACCACAAACATGATGTTATTTTCTTAAAAACTCAAAACGCAGTTTACTTTTAATTTTATTAGAAAATTAAATATAGATAAATGATGTACCAGCGTTCAGTATCGATTACGCATTTGTCAGCCTGTTTAAATGCATGCACCGGCTCAAATTAAATTATTGAGTTGCGCGCTCAAGCTGGCTCACGCCTGAAATGAGCGACACAAATTCAGCGTTCTCAATTAACCAATGATAGCCGGAAGATACCGAAGCGCAATGGGGCTTTTTTGCGTTCACCGAGGTTCTTCCCATAAAGAGCACCAAAATATGAAATTAAAATATTCAGTCAAGTAATATTTATAATATTTTAAAAGTATAAAGAACAATTGATTATTATATTTTGTAAAACCCCCATTTCACACTCATCAAATTGTGATTATTTTCTCAAAATGAATTTATTATATATGCAGATATTAATATATTTTTGTATAACAAACATAGATAAAAACAAAAACATGTATAAATGTATGTTTCGAAGCCTTATGGTAAAAAAGAAACATAAAGAATTTGGTTTTGTTTAAAAAAAAAAAATTCAAGTTTACATGGCAAGAGATGTTTTTGAATTTGTTATCAAGAGGAGCCTTCTTTATCAAATTGCAAGCCAAGGGAATTGGTGTTTATTTGGAGAATGATAATTTTACAAAGTATCTAATAAATTAGTACTTTTTCAATGGTTTATGTTTATAATCTTAGAGTCATGTCCAATGTTTATGAATTGGTTTTTGAAATGATTACTTTTCAAGCAAGTTATAAAAAGTTTTGATACTCATTTTGTCTTGCGACAAGATTGTCACAACACTTTGGGTAGGCTACAAGATGCTCAAAACCATGGGAGAACCCTAATCATGGTTTAGAAATTATTTTGTTCAAATCTAATGTCGGTAATAGACAAGGTAGTCACAACCTTGTCGGTAGGTGACAAGTGATTCATAACCTTAGTAATAGCGATGAACATTTCAAAGGTGTTTGATTTGTAATATGAAAGTCATTTTGTTAGACTAAATTTGATAATACCAAAAAATACAAGTGGTTTTGAAACTATTGTTAGTAGCCAATGAAGTTCTTGAAACTATGCATATTTTCAACTAACAAATTTGAAATAGTCCTTATTTCAAATAAAGCCAAGTATTAACATTAAGGCATGATGTTACATAGGACAACATTAAACGTACTATGAATGCATTCTCAAAGAGCGAGGATATTCAAATAATTGATGAGAGAAAACACACAAAATTATATAAGGTATTCAAAGGAAATTGTAGGAGAAATCCCAAATCCCATATAAAATAGAAAGAGTAAAGGTACACATTCTTTTATGCTTTTATGAGTTTCTGGGGAAATTTTTGTGTGTAATTTTTAATTTCATGAGTAATTTCTTGATATAAAATTGTTCATTGGAGATTAAGGTTCCTTCGGATCTATTTGGATGGTACAATTTTTTTTTATCATTAGTCAATTGTTGTGTTTAGTCTTTACACCATTGTAGTTTGCTTAATAAAATGGTTCATTGTTCACTTTTAAGTTTTAATTTGTCTTGTTGTTATGCTTTTGACGAATCTCTTAGGTCTCAATTCTGATATCGATATTCAAAGTGGTTGTCATAACCATTTGAGATTATGAAAAGGTTGTGACAACCTTGTTCACACTTGATTGCTCTGTTGGTGTTTCCAACTAATTGCCCAAGTTTCTCTAAGGATTAATCAAATTCTATACTTAAGAACCCTAGATTAGTGGCCAATGAATAGGAGACAAATTTTATACTTATTCTCCTCTGCACTTTAGGCTCTTCAAACCAAAGTGGGTTTCCCTTTACATAACATCACTTTCAAATTACAACAATATGTTTAATAATGTCAAAATAGGTTACAATTTTCACATATACATTTTTTAGATGAACCTGATTCGCTAAATCATCTTCAAAACCCTCTATAACCCTATACTTCAATTGTGTGAGAAAAACATAAAACAAACAAAAGTAAAAAATAGTTTTTCAAATTTATGTTGATTATGCCTTCATTTAATTTCTGTGAATTAATTTGATTGACGTCTTATCCATTATAGAGTCAAGAATGAAGCAAATTTCATTCATAACAAACTAAAAGACTAATTCAATGGTTTTAAAAAGCTTATTGCCTTACAACAAGAAAACCAACAAATGGACAACACTGTTAATATTATTTAAGATCCTTATTATAAACACAAGACCTTCAAGTATGCAACTAAAATAAACTTTAAATGTATTACTTAAATAGAATCCAACAATCAAATATTAGTTACAACATATGTGCAATGAGAACCTTGATGATATTTGATTATTAAGATTCAAAACATTTTTTTAAAATATGGAGACATCAACAATGTGACTTGAACTCATATAAACAACAAAATTGAATTATTTATTTCTATTACAGAGGAAATTTAAAATATTATCTTTCTAAACTTCTAAGACCTAACTGTACAAGACTAATTCTATACAAAGACTTGTTCTAAACCTAAGGACTCAATCCTATAATAATGCTTGAAATTCCCTTTTATAAAAGTAAGGGAGCAACAAGAAAAAATCCTTATCCCACCAATTATCACACTAAATACAAAAATTAAGTGATGACACCTTTACAAAACACAAAATACATTTATACATGAGGAAGGAACTGTTACAAAAGTTGTTGAAGATATTTTTGAGCATTTATACTCATGGATGAATTTGATTTAAACAAATTGCTTCTTGATGTCAACAAGACACAAATATTCTTACTCTAAAATGTTGATTTTGTATTTATGTTGATGGTGGTGAGTGTTTGAAAAGCAACTCAAATCTATGCATCATTCTTCTCTTTATCTTCACCCTTTTTTTATTGATGACATGTCACTTCTAAGTGGGAGAAATTGGTTCACCCTAACCATGTTGGTCTTGTAATCATCATTTATTAATACATGGACCATGTTAGAGAATACTACCATATTGTACTCAAGTTTAGAAAACATATCCATACTATGGTTTAATTACTCTGTGTCCATCTCACCATCCTTATTTCTTTACATAAACTTTCTCTCCACTCTTTGCAGGGTTTTATCTCTCTCATTATCCAATATAGGAGGCATATAAAATTATTCAAAACCCTCAAAAATATCTAAGTCCCTCCATATGAGTTCCTTATACTTATTATGATGGTGGATGATGTCATCTAAAGAATCTAATTTAGAAAGAATATCAAACACAAAATCATAATAAAAACTGGAGCTTCTTGTAATAATCCTTAATAATACAATTTTGGGGGACCAAATCACTTGGAAGCACTTCAACCTAAATTCTATTTTAGTGTGGTTGGTGAATGTATCTTTAAAAATCTTGTAGATATCCCAAACCTTGTCAATTTGTTTGAAAAATTATAACCCAAAATATTGTCAACTAGGTTTGATACTTTCTTGGCTGCTACTTCTTTATCCAATCTTTCCTCTTCTATGCTCTAATTGAGCTTCTCTCTCAAATCTTAAATCTCAAGGGTCAAAATCTCTCTCTCTTGTGGTTCCTTATCTTCAATAGTTGATTGTCGAGTAGGTAGAAATCCTATGACCATATTCAATTGTTCCTACAACTTTAAATTTGTGGCATTGGCCTTATCCAAGTCTCCTTGCAATTTTTTTGTTGTTACTTCAGTAAACAAGATCGCATTGACTATGAGGGTAGTTGCTTGGGTGACACTTGTATCCCCTAGTCTCCCAACTATTAAGCTTCCAGTGAGTTCACTTGGACCATTGATCACTTAGGTCTTATTTGTCTCTACAAAAATAGACCATATGGCCAAGGTCTCATGCCTAGGGTTTAATCTAGACCCAAAATATAAAGCATCAACTTGCTCTTTTGATTAAAAAATAGGGTCATCTCCTCCTTGTCTCTAGATAGTGTCAAATACTATTACAGATGACATATACCACCCTATAAAAAGTAGACATCCAACACTTAGTACCAACTCTCTACCTCTTCGAGGAGTCATGGACTCCATTTTTGCATTTACCTTTGTCCAGAACTCTATAATCATTTCCTTTCTCTTTTCATCTATGAGATTTTGATTTTGCATATTCAACTACAGTTCTTGTCCTTTATTTTTAAGGATAAAGTCCTTAAAATCCTTCGTAGTGATGAATTGGTTATCTTGCATAAAATCATAACAGGCTTGAGCCCTCAGATCATCCACTATTGTCCCTCCAATCTCAAAATTTATAATCATCCTTTCATTAGAAGGTGACTCAATTATAACCCTAATAGGGGGATGTATTATCTACACTCTATTTGTGTTATCCAAAATTTCATCAAGGCCTATGGGGTAATCAGCAAAAGGTCCTATAGTAGGAGCGATTTGTTGCAAATGGGTGACTTTTTGTGGACTTTGTGGTATATTCCCTTTAGAAGTGGAAGGGTCAAGAGCATTTTCTAATGGAGTAGGTGTAGATTAGTGATAAAATTGTTGACATTATCCAATATTGTCATGATCCTTATGATGGGGTTCTCAATCTCTGAGTATGAGCCCTTAAAAGATGGATCAAATTTCTTTCTTTTTTCCTCAATAACCTAGACATTCAACCACAATGCTCTTCTCTATATGACCTTTTTTGTAGAGAATTTTTTTATGAAGTCTTCAACATTGTCATGCTCATGCAAGAACACTACCAACTTGAAACTAGTTTTGTGATCATGGATGAAATTCTTTGGGTCACACCTCCTGACTTTATCCACTCTCATTATATATGGTAGCTTATTGAACAACTCCAATCTATCCCTTTCTATGACTTGGAAGTCTGAAAATACAATTGTAGAGGGGAGGATAATATGATTTTTTATAATTCCTAAAATTAGTCTTTTTAAATTCATGCAATTGTCATATGATCTCAAAAAAGGAAATTATATCTAGGATACTCTTGGGAAGCACATACAGTGCAACTGGAGATCCATATACTCATATTATAGTTGTATTAGAGTAGAAAAACAAATCACCCCAATTGTGTTTGATCCTTGCCTTTATGAAGGTTCTTTGTCCTAAAAAATTTCCTCACCTCCTCTGATAATCTTTAGTCCATAGGTTGTCCAAATTTTTTGAAAGCCTCCTTAACAAAACATTCTTCAAAAACTAGATAATTTGACTTCTCACAGTCCTTGTCCTAGATGTAAGTCCATTCTAGTACTGGTAATACTATTTTTGTTCATCCTAGGTTCTAATCTACATATGGGGGCAACAAATGTCTATCCCACTAAACAAAATGATATGACACAATAGAGATTACCATTTGAAGTGGACTATGGTATTGTCCTTCTTAATAGAGCTCAAAGCTCTGTGAATCTCCTAAACAATATAGCCAACATAGTTATATGGCTTATTCACATCCCCACACTAAATTTCAACAACCAACACCATTAAATTCACTGGAATCTAAGTTTTACAATTTAATCCCAACACTTGATAGAGTGAGAAATATGTTTTTTATAAAATAATCTTCAAACATATCATAGTTAAATGGTTTTGATTCTCCACTAGAAAATCTTCTCAATTCTTTGTTTGATCCTTTGGGCCTGAAACTTGGTAACCATTTTACCACATAGTTGTATTTGTGTCTCTAAAATTATCTTGTCATTGCCCCTAAGTCTATTGGTAGTTGATTATTAGGGTTTAAGTTGAATTTTTTTCAAATATAAGACCTATTCAAATGCATCAAAAATTTCCCATATGCAATACACAATGCCCTCTTCTTGGGGTTATAAGCTTGGGAAATTCCCCTAATTAGGTCAACATTGATGAACATGTTTGGCACCACCAATCTCCCCAACCTTAGTTACCAAATATTACAAATAGGTTTGTCAACCATGCATTTCTTGAAGACATGTTTAAGAAGAGCATTACCCCTGAACTGGAATAATGAGGTCACTGCAATTCTCATTTTTATCCAAAACCCTATTTGCTAGAATTCATGACCCTTGCACCATTCTAGGCTTCTTAAATGACCCATACAACTAATCCATGATATCATCGTCCAATCCCCTTTTTATACTTCTCAAAGTTCCAGCTTTCTAGGGTTCTAATGTTTACAAAATATGGCTTTTTAAATTTTTAAAACTTCATAGAATATTTCCTTAAAATCTTAAATAATTTCCACCCTTCTAAAGCCCTAATTCACTTTATGAGTTTGATGAACCAAAAAAATGCCCCTTTATGTCAAAATATGCAAATATATTTTGAATTCACTTACTGGTTTTTCACTTGCTAAAAACCTTAGAAACATTGTGAAAACCCTTGTTCGCCTAAAAATTTATAGCAATTTCATTATGATCTCTTCAATTTGTGTCTTGGATGATGAAAATAGATGTAATTAAGCCAATACCCTCGAGAATTCGATAGATAGAGATCAAATCCGCCATCAATAGACCTCTACATGCTTGAATGTGTGACCAGTAGTAGTTGTTCTCCATTTTTGAATATGGGCCATCAATTTGTCGAATACTAACAGTGATTGTGGGGATTTGAAATCATTTCCACGAAGAGAAAGCTTTCTTTCTTTTGCATAACATTGAGACATTTTCATCATTTTAGGGACTCACGGGAACATAATTAATGGGTCAATGCGGGATCATGGGGGTCTAAACTAGGCCCTTAAGTGGCAATGAAAATTTAGAAAAACAAAGTTATGCAACTTGACATAAAAATTTGAATAGGTTATTAACATAATTTGAAAAATATGTAAGAACACAATTTGTAGAAAATTGAATGTAGTTTCTAAGATATTAGTCCTTTTTGGAAAAGAAAATCTATTTTGTGAAAATTTTAAATTTCAATGCAGTCGTACTAAATTTTCAGGAAATAACTAAAAAGTGGGTGTATGTCTGACCAACCTAAGTACAAGAAAAAAAATATTTTTTGAAACTTTTAATATAAGTAGAGGACACATGCTTGGATGTGCTGCATTTTCTTTGTAAATTTTTTTCAAGTAATTAATTAGTTATCAAATATTTATTATAATTTTTTTAAATATTAAAACATGTTTTTCTGACCACCATAACTTGGTCAAAAATTTATGATTTTTTTTCCTATAGTATGCAAAGCATAGAATGTGATGCATCTTTTAGATTAAAAAAAGTGAAATAGTTTGAGAATTATAGAAGTTTTTCAATTATCCTATCAATCAGGACTTTAGTTGTAATGTGTGTAGAAAATCAATAGTAATTATCTATTAAATTCAAAATAAGGCATATCTTATATTGGTGGAAAGTTGATAATTTATTCAATAAACCCTTTTTCGTTTCATTAAATTCAAATAAGAAGTCATCAGCCATAAGGGCGAACTTTGGAAAACTACGCTTTATATTTCGTTAACTTTCCTTCTGGCACCATCCAATATTTTATGGCAAACCATTCCACTTTCCATTAATATCCTTCATATTATATTTATGTGTGTATAATATTATAATATATTATATATATGCTATATACATATATTATATATATACATGTATATATATATATATACTCTCTTATACTCTAAACATATATATATATATATATATATATATATATATATATATATATATATATATATATATGTATATATATATATATAAATGTATATGTAATAACCACACATATATAAATGTATATATATATGTATATAAATGTATATATATATATACATATATAAATATCTTTATATATATATATACATATAAGCCTCTTATATATATATACATATATATACATATATATGTATATATGTATTTAGATATATATGTATATATATATGGGAAAATCATTACCAAGGAGGGTAGCACTCATTCCATTCATTCAATAATAGATACATCACCAATAAATTACATACACCTCTCATTAAGTGTTTGAGATGATGGTTATGAGACCTAACCCAACATTAGTCATCCTGTTAATTTGGGACTCTGACAATACACTTTTATTATTAATTACATAGTCAAGAAACCCCTATAGATTGCCAACCATTACTACCACTCTAAAGTGCTTGACAATTGCTCCTACCTTATCACCACCAACAAATCACCCAAAACGCCTTTGAACAGTCACATAAACTATGCCTCAATCTCCAAAACATCCTGAGAAAACTCACCCCTTCCCACCGAGATGCGATAGCATTTGTAGACTATAAGAACCTCCATTGCACAATGCCCTTCACCTTGCATTGTCCTACAAGTAGCATTATTTTAATCCCAACCAACTCTTGTGGAGGCTTTAAAGGAGAATCCACCTAGGAGTTCACCAAACAACCCATGGGTACAAACACCCCCATGAAAGAATTTCGTGGATGCAAGAATAGACCTACAGGAAGAAGAAAATTTCCAAAAAAAGGGATGATTCTTGTCCTTCTAAATCCTTCATTAGATTATATTCAAAACCACCCAGTTATGCATGCTTCATAGCCAACACCTTTTCTGTAGACTGTAAGCCAAAACCACTGAGAACCACTTCTAGTTGCATGTTGATTTTCCATCCACAATGCACCATAATATTTTCCTAACAAAATTTTTCTTGCTCCCACGAAGCTTTGTCATGATTACCTTTATAGCACGCCTACCATGAATAAAATAACCCTTACACTTTCTACACTATGAAACCACTAGAAACTTGCTGACTCCCACACCTATGACCGGATGCTCTATACATGTCCTTGCCACTCGGCCATGAGGGACACTTTAGTCATCTTTTTTGATCTCCTTGTTATTTATTTCTACCATTCGACCAGTCCCTTGGGTTGTTTGAGGCCCTTGATTGTATATCTTGATCAACTCCTGTATTGGCCAAATGATCCACCAACTTATTGGCTTCCCTGAAGACGTGGCAGATACATAAATTTTCCAATTGAGAAAATAGTGGTTCTATCAAAAATAACCAAGCTTGGAGATTCCAACTCAACACATTATGGGAAATTGTTGCCCACACAATGACTTCAGAGTCACCTTCAATGTTGATATCATGCATTTTTTTTATCAACACAACATTTTATTCCTTCTAACAGGCCTGCCACCTCTACCTCGTTCTTAGTACCAATTGGCAGTTTTATTAATGTTGCCCATACCAAGCACCCTATTGCATATCTTATTACGAAACCAACCCTCGAGGAGCCTGGATTTCCCTTTGAGGCTCCATCAAAATTTAGTTTGAGCCCCCCCTTGGGGGAAACTTCCACTTGGAATTTACTCTTTAGGATTTTCTCTTCATTTGGGATCCTTTTGGAGGTTTAATCAGTGGCTAGTTCTTCAACATTGATTCATCCCATGCTAAGAAGAAACTATATTTCTTATTGGATGCCTTCATGTTGAAATTTTCACACACCCCTCCATTAGTTTTATTAATTACTGAGTTGATTGGTAGCACCTTTTCTCTAAATATTCTTGCATTCCACTTGCACTGTAGGTGCTAAAGGAACATTGCGGGCACTTCCAACCATAGACCCACCAATGTTGATCCCTTCCTGAATTGTGACCAGGTCTCAAAGACATCTTTTATGTTGTTTTGTAAAGGTCCTTACCATTTCAATTTCTTGTAAAAGAAAATCTAGCATTCTTGTGCATACATGCATTTGACTAGGATATGATTAGTTGTTTCTTCTTTGTTCATACAAAAAACACATCTTACAGGCCCTTAAACTGAGTCTACATAAACATTCACCTGTCAAGATACAACCATGAAGCGTTGTCCGGAAAAGGCTCTGGCCTTCGGCAGAACAAACTTTCCCCAACACAGCTTACTCATCCAACCACCTAAAACCCAGTCCCTTCTAAGCATTTCATATCCAATTTTAATTAAGTATCAA
>VDFB02280208.1:0-42813 GCA_007258455.2 Sequoia sempervirens | reverse complement strand
CTATATATAGAATATTAATTAAATAAATACAACTATATACTTATTTGTATTTATTTATTCCATTGTACCATCTACATCCTCTCTTTTTTGTAATCCACCTATGATTGTCTCATGATCTTCCATAGAAAGTGTCCATAACTTTTTATTAGTAGGGCTCCCTTGATATCTCAATAGTTTTATATTGGTGGCACAACCAAATGTGAGTAATGTATAATCTTCTTATGTATTTCATAGTATTCAAATGCAGGCAAACCATTTTTTCTTATTAGATATTTTCATAGCTAGGTGCCAAAAATAACCACATAATCAGTTGGATACTCATATTTATCATCATCTGCTTTGGGATGTACCAACTTATGTTTTCTCTCAATGCATCAAGCCAACCAATACTCAGTTTCCTCTTCATTCACCTTAGGTGCAACAACATACATTTGCCCTACAAAAAAAAAATTATTTCAATAAAGTGTGACATATAATTCACATATAAACATGCATACATATAAAATTATATATTACAAAATAATGTAATAAAGAAATAAATTGAATTAAAATACCTTCTTGTACAAGTTCTGAAACACGATCATAATCATTTGATGCAAATACTTGATTATATTCTTCAATTGTTGTTTCATGTTGATCATGTATTGGTGTATGTGTTAAGGCTCATTGTTTCCATTCTTCGACCTAGTCTATATTTTCACATGCTTCATAATCACCCATAGTACAAAATTGAAAAGAACATGCAAGCTCCCTTGTACATATTTTCCACATGTTTGTAATTGAACTCTTAAAAAAATGCCAATCTGTTGATCCACTAATTGTTTCACAATCATGTTGAGCAAGAATATTCTTTTCTTCAACTAACGAAAAGAATCATCAAATTATTGAATTATCACTTGATCCTATAGATAATTTTGTATTAGACCAATCTACAATTGCATGTGCATCTCTAAATTTTGTTGCATCCTTGAATATTAGTTGCTCTCTAGCAAGAGATCTTTTCACACATGCTCCAACTCCATTATGTTCTCCTTTAAAATGTCTAGCTTCAAAAAAACTCCACATGTGTTGGATATTATTTTCCTTGTGAGCTCTACATAACCAATAAAAAATTCTAGCATTCTTGAATTGTCCCATACAATTATCTGACCATGAGATGTTATCTCATTTGAATTTCTCTTTTTTTTAAATTTTTACAAAATATCTTAAAACAATATTGAACAAAATCTGATGAGTGTAACTGATTATCAATAAAAAAGAAATGGTACTCCCTCAAAACTTTCTATTATCTTCTATACTATCATCTGCATGTATATATATAATATGAACAAATATGGCCACTTGCACTAAATTATAATATTGGGATTGAATTTCCTCTTGTGGAGCAAGAGTATAGTTTTTTGTGAAGTCAACAACTGATAACATAGTTCCAATTGGAAATGTGTTTTTACATGTACAAAATTTACCATCAAGCCATCAGGAATATTGAGAGTGTTTCACATATTTGGGTACGATCTTATCTTTAGATTCTCCTGTAAATGCATGCAAACTATTTTTTTCTATTATTAGCTCACAATTTTTTCCAAATTTTCTATCCTTTAAAGAATATTCAACATTTTTGAATTTTTTAACATCCACAAGTTGTTGTCCAAAAACATGTAAACTACTTTCATGCATACATTCTCCTAACAATGAAAGGTTGCCACATCTATTGCATTGTCCAAAAATACATGCATTTAAATAAAATAAGTGTCCATTAGATGGTTCAAAAAAAACTTTGCTATAAAATCCTCAATTGTTTCAGGTGGCATATTAATACCACTTTCCTACATAATTTTATCAGTATGCAAAGTACAACATATATATCAAAAAATATCATAATAATAACGAAATTGTACACGAGTTATACAAAAACAAGAGATTCACTGTTTATTAATTTTCACATACCAAGATTTACATTTTTCAAACAATCTTTGACTTATGCTAATATTTGGTAAGATTGAATCATCTATTTTTTTTAATAAAATTCAGTTTGAGTCATATCTAATAGATGTTTTGGATGAGGGTCACAAAATTTTGATCCTACTCTTAATTTTAAAACATCTCTAGTATTAGATGATACTCTTGTATTATCATGCCAATATTTTTGAATTAAAGATTTGATTTCATCATATAATTTCATGTCAGACCTTGAGAGTCTACCACTAAAACTCCAACATTGGTTAATTGGATCGTTTTCAACACTTTCTCTTCTCTTTGCCACTCTTATCAAAGTTTTAGGATTTACTTTTATAAATTCACTAATCTTAACATTCTTTTATTTGAAGTTGATTTATTAACTAAACTAGTTGCTATAGAACATTGTGCTACTTTCTCATCTTTAGATAAAATTTTCCCCCTATAGAATCAATAGCATTAACAACACTAGCTATTACTTGTTTTATTGAATCATCTTTCTTTGTAGGTTTTAAAAAATACCTAATTTTTTCACCACTTTTCTCATCTTCCATATTTTCATCAATTGCATCATGATTTGACATTGAAATCCTAGTTTTTTTCTATAAAAAACATTTTATATAATCTATTTCCATGGGTTCTCATTTTTCTCCAATAAATTTTACCAAGAAGGATATCTAAGACATTTCTTTCAATTGTAAAAAAATATTTTCATTTTCATCCATACAAGGGATTTCATTCTCATTTTCATCAACAAGGTAATTCATTCTCATTTTCATTCATACAAGGGATTTCATTCTTATTTTGTGTTTCCATTATTTCACTAGTATAGTTGATATCAATATTGGTATATCCAACTTCATTTACATAATTAATATCAATTTCATCAAAATGTGGGTTTGCAGACATACCTGGATTTGTTTGAATAGTTGCATTTTCCATATCATTGAAAGGTGGATTTTCAAACATACCCAATTTTGTTTGCATAGTCACTATTTCCATATCATTCAAAGTTGAATTTGAAGACATAGTTGGCTTTGTCTCTATAATTGCATTTTCTTCCATATTCACCATTTCCACATTTGCATCATCTACATTCATTCCATCCTTCATGGTCTTCTCTTCAAGAGTCATGGAACTAGATGCTTCAATATTTTTCATTTGACGAATCCTTGTTCTTCTATCTCTTTGTCGTTTTGCCTCCACCTCTTTATTTGCTTCTATTTCTTCAGGTATCATGAGCTTCCTACATTTCTTCTCTGTCTTTGCTTTGATCCCATGATTACCAAAAGCTCTTGATAAAAAAAACAAATGATTTTTAACTTATTTTCAAATTGCTACCTCCTTGAAATTTTTAAATAAAACTATATACATATTCTTTGTTCTATAAACTCTAAAGTACAAATAAATATGAATATAACAAAACCCTTTTTTTTCCTCTTGAGAAAAATATTTGTACTTGATTCCACTTCAGAATAATCAATTTGTGATTGACTCCAAAAAATTGAATAAAATATGACTTATTAAGAGATTGCACAATACAAAATTGAATAAAAAATCATAGAAAATGTCACTGTCGGTCCGTACTACAAAAAGAGAATGTTGTAGAAAAAAGGTGGTAAGTTAGTTTTTGCCAAATTTGGAAATAACGGGTATAATAGAAACGAGTACTCGTTATGTAAAGTTTGAATTTCTAGGGTGCCTTTTACTTTGGTTTTAGGCTTGGGAAAGGTTTGGTAATCAACCCTTAGCCTTAGACCTGCAACTAAAAGACTAAGGCAATGTCAAGAGAAATGAATGACTTTGGCAATATGGCTAACAGTTTTTTTTTTCAAAATTGCTTTATGAAATTAAAAAAACATTATAGATCACGATGTCTAGTTTTCAAATATATAATTTTTTTTTTATGATTGTATTATGTTTTCTAATTTTAATTAATTTCTAAATAAATTGGTCCATAAACTTGAAATGTCAAGATTTTTTAGTTTTTTTAATAACTTTTAATTTGTTAATTTTTTGTAAAAAAATTTATATGACATCAATCTACAAACAATTCTCTATACAATAATTTTTTTTTTTTCAAAAAATGATTAGTTTAGGTCAAATTATGGTGTACGCACACAAGGGTTTTCAAAAACAACAATTAAGGCCAATAAAAATTGACAAAAAAGTATTTAGAAAAAAAGTTATTAAAAAGTATGCTCATCAATCTTTAGTTTGTTACACATCTTTCCCCAAAAGGAATTAGATTTATTTATTTATTTAGGTCAAATTATGGTGTCCATACTTGTGCATGGTTGGTCCTAAAAAAGTGGCTTTTAAAAAGTGGTTTTTATATGTACCTATTAAAATTTAATTTGTATCATCTAGGTATTAGAATAAATTACACATTTAAAAACAAAATTCAAAATATTAAATTTTATATTACTGGACTTTTTAAAGATTCAATGTGTAAGTGCTTCAAATTTTTGTTCCAACTGTGACAAATTTTGAAAATTAGGGAAAACACTTCCACTTTTTGAATATTTTGTGGACCCAACTTCTTGCACATGCCCTGGAGTTGAAAATGTGATAAAATCATGATTATGTTCCAGCCATTATAAATTTTTGTTAGATAAAATCATGTTTATCCTCTCACACCAATAGAAAATAGATCTTATCATGTAATCCAATAAAATCCTAGATTTTTTTAGAACAATGGCTATGAGTTTTCCTAAGAGCCATCCAAACTTGAAAGCCTAATCATTGAATCAATGATTTTATGAGTAATATTCCTCTTCTCCACCACTAGAAATACAATAAAATATACACATTTGAATTAAAAAAAAACTATGTTTGGGTGGGAAAAATCCATTTTGGTAGTTATAGGATCAAATTTGGTTATTAGTGGCATTCCATGACAAGTAGAAATGTTGGTGGGAAAAATGTGAAAAATGTAAGAGTCAAGACTTGAATTGAACCTAGAACCAAATAGAACCTTCACAAAGTTTGTGAATATGCAATTCTTTTGACTTTTATGACTTAATCCCTTTTATCTTCTTATCTTTCATTCTCCCCCATTCTCTTTTTCTTTTCTTCAACACATCATAGTTTTGGAAAATTGGAAAACCTGTCACATTTTCATAAAGTTTGTGAACTCGTGAACCTTGTGAAATGAAGAACTTCATCAATTTTTCCTTGTTTAATCTTTCTTTTCTTCATCTTTATTTCTCTCTTTGTTATCATCATCACACCTTTTTTGACTTGGAAAAACCACCTTGCACTTTCATAAATTTTATGAAATCACAAAATTTGTGACATCATGAACCATGTAACTCTTTAAACCTTCAAAATTATTCTGTCACTTTCCTTGTTCACTTTGTCACACTTTTTGTGATGTTTTGAACTTTATTAGATACTTGAAAAATTTACAACACTTTATAGTTGGACACTTTCCCTTTTCAGGGTTTCAATGAGTTTGAGAACTATTAAAATCCCTAAAAATCAAGCCTTCAAAACTTAGCAAAAATTTAGCTCAATGATGACATCAACAAGTGTAGAAGAGGACAAGGAAGATGTAGGCATTCGAGGACCATGTATCTCTTGGAACTCATACCTTATGGTTTGGAGATGCTTAAGAAGAAGTAATCAAATAAGGGGATGAGTTAATTATAACTTCAAAATGTTATATGAAGGGAATTATGGAGATTGGGCTTCAAGGATGACAAGTAACAGGTGCCCAAGAAGAGGTACTCAAACAAAGGAAATTCTAAAACTATTGGATAATATGAATTCTTAAGGAAAAATGTCAAACTTAAAAGTTTGGGGGAACATGAGAACGATGATCGCATGTAATAAAATATCTATAACTTTGACATAGAAACAAAATCAAGTCAATAGGTCAAGGTTTAAGAGTTAATCAAAATGAGGGAAATTGTATACAAGTATGGGTCAGCTTTTAAAACTCTAGTACATAAGGTAACTTAAGTGCAAAGTGCAAAGATTCAATGTTTCAGGGATCGTGAGGAAGACATATTGAGTGCTGAGGTAAGGGTGAGCCTAAAAATCTAAGATGGCAAGGAAATAATGCAAGGGGTAAAGATTTTGGAGATTAGGGGGGTTATGAAAATGGTACCAAGTGAAGAGAAAATCCAAAAGTATAATAACTTACTTAAAATTAAGAATTTGAACAACATAACCCCCCACACTCAATTTTTTTGAGATTATTGCAACATCCCACATTGATCAACACATAGAGGATGAAAAAAGGAGACAATTTTCTATATTTTGACAAAGGTAAAATCCACTTAAACTCACTTAGATCAATTATAAATGGTGGGTTAACACAATGAAACTACAACATGTTGGTGTGAAAGGGGTGTTTTACCTAACTAGTTCATCACCTAAGTCCTATTCACACTTGTTACTTAAGTTTACTTAGGTACACATAGGGTACTTATCAATTTATATCTCAATTCATAAGATTAAAATACATGTCATAATATTATGCAATCTTATGCTCAACTTGGCATATATAACAAAGGGGTTCCCTTTATAATTTCAATAGAGTCATTATCATTGTATCATTTGCATCCTTTGATAGAAAAAATATTCTCTCATAGCTGATCTCTTTGTGCTTTCCTAGAAGTACCTAGGTCTTGGGTGGCTACAATATTTAGCCAAAATTTGTGTGGTGTAGAATATTCTATACCAACTCTTACATGAAAAATCATATCAAGACTTATGTTTTTTGTATTTTAAGGCATGTGAAACATGGATCTAATAGAAGGATCATATAAATCACATTTACCAGATATTTTATTTCTTTCTTCATCATCATGTCTCTCATTATTGAAAATATTAGTCTATTAATGATGGATTAGTTGTTTCTCTTTTTGAAATCTTACTACAAATTTCTTGTTCAATTTTATGATTAAGATAATCCAATTGAATAATGACAATGCTAGCCTTTAGAAAAACTATGCTAGTTTCTTGCATTTTTATTTCCAATGTATGTTCTTTTTAAAAAAAATTCATCAACTTAATATAAATGAATTTATTTTCAATTGGTCAACTTAGATTTTGATAAGCTTCTTCTATAGTTACCAACAAATATTCAATATCATCATTTCCTCTTTCATTATTATCAATAGAATCTAACTCTATGTTAAAATAATTGCTTATGCTTAGGTATTTAATTAATATGTCATCCTATTCTATCCCTTGTTCATAAGCAATTATTTGATTCAAACTTTAAAAATTTTCAACATCATTATCCTCAAACTTATCATCATAATCCTTAAAATCATTGATCATGTGTTCTTTTTGTATTATTTTTTGAATGTATCAATATTATTGGTTGTCATTTCCTTGAATTTGAATGTCATTTGATTTTCTACCAAATGCAAGAAATCTTGGAATTCATAATTATCGTTCCATCTTTTTGGCTAAAATATTTTAATGAAATTCTTTATACTTGATAGAATTTATTATCATGTACTTGTTCTTGATTCTCTAATTTTATCAACTCTTATTATTTTTTAAGTTTAGCATCCATCATTTCTATAAGAGTCATGTCTAATATGAAAATTACTTGGGGGAATTTAGCTTCACCATCCTATTTCCTATTATGTTGGAAGCATTCATCATATAAACTATTTTTTCAAAAGTCCCTAGAAATTCAAGATTTTTTATGTTATTATTTGATTTTTCAATTTCCTTAAGAATACCTAATTTAAAGCCAATCATATCTAAGTGACATAGTTTAGGTGCATCATTAGTTTTTTGATGACTTGTTTCTTTATTTTCTTTTTATTTCATCCATAATGTTCAAGATTTTTATAGTTTCACTTTGCATCTTTGTTGGTTTAAATTTTTGTTCAAATATTGATACTAATACATTCATTACTTCTATTTACTTTATCACATTGACTTGGGTTTCAACCTCTTGAGTTATTCTTTACATAGTGACGACTATATTAAAATATTAGTTGTTAGAATCATCAATAAAATTAAATGGATTTATTATTTATTTTACCTATGGTATGTTTGGAATAACATTCTAATCTAGAATAGTGTTCACATTTATATGTGGAGGAATTTTTTGTTTGGTCGATTGTATCATTGGTGTTGGAAAGGATATCCAATATTTTTATTCTAGAAAATTATTAAACCATTTGTTTATTCTAATTATTTTGATTATTTTGACCACTAAATTTGTTGAAGTCCAATGTTACTTGTGGTCTCATTTATTAATTCAATTGACTAAAATGTTCCATGCCTAGTTAATTTACTATTTGATTCATTTTATTTTATTAATTTGTTTCCTAGAGAGTTACCTATCTAGTTGGATGAAATTACATACATGCTCAATTCATACATCACTTGATTATTTTGAGGATTATTATAGGCTTGATTTTTCACTCCCTAAATATGATCATATCCTAGTTGGGAAAATGTTACAACTCTCAAAAAAGTGCCTTCCATTGTGATTGCTCCTAGTATATCTCTTATTAATGTAGAATAATGGATTGAGTCCCCATAAGTAATGGATTAATAACTTGATTTGACTTGGCCTATATTTGGCTTCAAATTTTCCCAAATATTTCTAAAATCATATTTATTAATAGGCTCTTCTATTTGTCTCCTTATTGCTATGAATTGCAAGAAATCTTGCCTTATATGAATATTCTGGCCAAATTGTTATCACGGAATCTAGTAGCGCTCATTCCACGGATAACCCCCTACGAAACTTGTCTGTTTCCTAGGTTCGTGAAGTTCAAGCACACAAAATGAGGTGATATTCGAGCCACCTCGTAATGCGTTACAAAGCCTCAAACAGTTAGTTTTAGCATCCCCTTATGTTCACCTCGTGAAGACCTTCAAAATGAGCTCCTTCGCGAAGTCTCATTGATCATACTTAGTTAAATTGTGAAAGATGCAGTTGTGCCTAAAAAGTGCGCTCTAACTCATCCAAATTTTTGGCTAAGTGTTGAAAGTGCAGGGGCGCCGAAAATCAACGCCCCTGCATAAAAGTGATTTTTCAAAAATGTGCAGAAGCGCTAAAAAAGTGCGCTCTTACACATTGTTGCTAGACTTAGCCAATTTTTGGCTCAGACGCGTTTCTTCATGTCTTTTACTTTTTCGCTTATCGTGCCTTCATTTATGCCACTTTTTACTGAAATCGACTTAGGTCTTTTTAACTCACTTAAAAGTGATTTTATGTCTCATTTTCATCATTTGTGGTCTTTGAACTTCATTCCTTCTTGTTGGACGAAATCTTCTGAACTTGCAAAATACGTTTTTGGAGAAATCTAAAGTTCCTCCCAACAAAGTTTCACGTTTTCTATTGATAAGTCATTTTTCTTACCTTTCCTTCATTTTTATACACTGTTTTGAGCACGTCTTAGTGATCTATATGTGCGTTTTTATTTATCACTATTTTCTCCATGCGTTTTTACAAGCTCACATGTTTTTCTTTCTTTTCCTTTATCTGAAGTGTCTTCCCAAAATGCGTGGGCGCTTTTTCTTACCCTAATCACGTTTTTCTCTTTTCTTTTTGTGTCAAACCTTGCACCCACACGTTTTAAAGTTTGGTTGGGTTTCTTCTTTTTTCTGTTTTGGTCTTCTATCACGCCTTTGTTTTTGATTTCCCAATTCTTGTCCCACATCCACTCATACCTTTCTTTGTTTAGCATGCGCGGTTTTTGCAATGAGAAAGTTTCCAAATCATTGAATGAGTTACAAAAAGATAATGTCATGGCGCTATTTCTAAAGGCGTTTGCACAAAAGTAAACATGTTCTACATTTTTCTTCCAAATGACAAGTTCTCTATGCTGGGCACACTTTTTGGTCTACATTACACAACATTTTTCCCATCTGCTAAAGCGCTCAATTACCACGCTCTGTCAACTCGCATTTTGAACTTTACAAGAAGATAATGTCAGGGCGCTGAATTTTAGCGCCCTGACACAATGAAGTTTTATCCAAACACTCCAAGTGTAGGAGCACTGAAAATCAGTGCCCCTGCACCAAAGTTTGTCTTCTCTTAAGTGCAAGGGCGCTGATTTTCAGCGCCCTTACACTTTTCCCAAATTTTGTCCTAAACACCTCAAAACTTGCCAGTTTCGTCCTAAACCTCACTCCTTCCTCTTTGTGCATAATTTTGTGTGCCTTGTCATCCGCTCCACACTTTTTCATCATTTTTTTTCACCTCACACATCCCCATGCTGTTTAACGACTAACGTTTGTTCTGACTCCACATCTTGTAGTCTCTTTTCAAGATCATCAAAGTTGTTGATCGAAGATTCAGTTGCTCTCAGATGACTGCTAGAAAAACTCCGTTGTCTTCAAAAGAAAAAGATAAAATGAAATATAAGTATCAAGTTGTCTATCTGCCAACTGTAGTGGTCTCCAAGGTAGAAGAGATAAAAGACACAAAGGTTGGTCATCAAGACTTGGTTGATTTTGCAGAGAAAACTAAGAAGAAACCTCTTCCTGATTCTATGAGAGAAATTGTACACAGTAACCTGTATTTGGTATCTATGTTCCCTACTGCTATGCACAATACAAAATTCATCCTTCAAGTTGCATCCCACTACATCAGAGAGAGAAAAAGTGTGATTGATTCTTTTGGGCACGAGATTTTGAGACTCGACCCTGACTTCTTTGATATTGTGTTTAAAGTTCCACAGATGGAGAAATACATTGATATCTTTATACAAAAAGCACAAGAAGTCTATGATGTTGATCCCAATAAAGCTAAAAACCTGATAAATAGCCAATGGTTGAAGAAGCCTAGGAAACTATTTCTAGATGGCCAAAGGGACTCCTACGAAGTGATTTCAAAGATGATGTCAAAGATATGATCATTTCTTAAGCAGAGTGAAGGGCTTTCCTGAATCATCCACTTTTCATGATTGGATGTATGAATATGTAATGCCCCATCGATAGAACCCCAAAGGACAATAAAACAATCATCACTGCACAATTTTTAAAAATAAAAAATAAAAATAAAAAAATAAAAAAATTAACATAACATACATGTAATACACATTAAGTCATGACATGAATTTCATTAAGTAGATTCACTAACACATACATCCCTTGGGGTACATGAGGAGTCATTACGGGACTTAGATCCACACAACGACAATAATGAATAAAAGCCAAAGATATAGTCCATAACCAAGTAAACATTTAACAAATGTAACACATACATGAAAATTCATTGATAAGAAACCATCTGTGTACATAAATACAACATATGCATTATTAATCTTAACACATTGAATAACAATTTCCATGGCCAATATCCACATAAGATTTAACATTACATTACCATACAATGTTCTAGAGGTACAATGATACAACAGTGTTTCCAAACATGAATAGAAACCATACCCAAGATAACATGATACAAATAATAGATGAATACAAAGTATTATAACTAGCTCCAAGACAAATACAACTCTGGAGTCACTGCAACAGCACCAATCCACACCTCTTGATCCTCGACTGGGGACCCAATGGGGTGCTTAGCATGTTCCACCCGACCATGTGAGTCTGAAGACCCACCCCCCATGCTAAGGAGCTGACAAGAAGAGTCCTCAACCAAGAACATCCAAACACAGAACCACAAGACTCAACATCATACAAAAGTATCATAAAACTCAAGGATTACAATGACATAATCAACAACATCCAAGAGTCAACATAATAACTTAAAGTCATAAATCTCATCGCATTAAACAAAATGATAACCAGTAAACAAGTAACCAAAGGAAGATCATGAAACACTTCCAAAACAAACCGAATTAATAAACATAATACAATTCCAAATAACATCATGTCACAGTACCATAAGAGTACAAGGTCATAAGTCAATATCTAAGAGATCATACAAGACCACAAAGTACACCAAAAATGCATCAAGGCAATGCTCCATAAATCAATATAAGTCCATTCAACCACAATCTAAACCAACTCTCATAACATACTTCCAGAGGAACACAATAAAGTAAAACACCTGGGCAACTAGGGGAGAGTGTCATCGCATAGTCCTACATGGGCTATCCTATGCTCTTCCTCCCAACTGGAGGCGCCGGTCCCATCTATGGCTATCTTGTGCCCTTCCTCCCAACTGGAGGCGCCGGTCCATAGGGTGACTCATGCGGAGCCGTAAACCTCTCATGAAGATGAGGTCATGACCTTACCAACCACGCCTTCTCAGCCTTCCATTAGTCTATGGAAGCACTAATGAAGACGAGGCATCCATTTTAAAAATCTTATAATGATATTACTACCCATCCCTCCTAAGTTAATTATTAGGTTTTCACTTGATTACTAACTCACTCGTGGGTTATCTTGTGCCCTTCCCCTTAAACGGGGCGCCGGCCCCCACGAGGAGCCACTCTCCCTAGAGACCCAACAACATCAAACCAAAAAAAAACCAAGGGTTGTACCATCATAATTTGAACAAAGAATCACAATAAAAGCATGCGAGGCATTACCCATCTCGCTAAAAGTACAAATCAAAGTCTCAACAATTCTTGTACAACCCTTTTCAAAATCCTGATACCAAAACACTTGCCACTTCAAGGGCACATAAAAGGAGAGACATTGACCAATAATAAAAATAAGCCTCTGGAAGATTCTCATAAAGTTTACACTAGGGTTTCCCCATCAAAGAACTGACAACAATAATTGCAAGGCCACAAGCACTATTTGTGATTCAAATGAGAGAATATATCAAAATAAGATCAACAACTCCATTAAAGCAACATCAACAACTTCACTACAAACTAAATCGGAAATCCAAGGGAAACCTCTATTTTGTCCTTGCGGAATACCCATAACCCAAAGAACTTTTCAATTTGACTCATTAACAACTCAAGCAAAACCATCAATCATGACAATGAAAACATTAACCGATTTACCACTTAGGGTAAGGAACAACAGAAAACATATGGGTTCCCAACGAATAGCAACATAAATTAAATGAGAGAAAATCCCCCACTCAAAATCAACTCACGAAAAGTCACATTGAAAGGATCTAGCAAAACAATCCATAAAACCACACATTCAAATACAATAAATCCATTCATTCAATAAGAAGTAACTTGAAACAATCTAAAAAGAATATTATTTTAAAGATCAATCACTTCCAACATTTAAGGATATCACAATATTGCGAAGTGAAGATAAAACCTAATGTTTTAAGCCATAAGATACTAATCACAAGTATACTCTTCCAAACACAAATTAAAACAAATATATTCCCATTTTTACATTATACTATTACTCTTAAATAACAACAATCTCCATTCCTAATTCTATCACTCTCTTATTTGTCAAGATTACTTAATTCCTTTATATAAAACAAGTTAATAACTTTACAAAGATATAATTCAAGAGCTTCCTTAATATTACTCAGTTAATCATCTAATCATTCTCTCTCTTCTTTTTAAATTAAATATTGCACCTAATTTAACTACACTTTACATAATTATTTTTTGAAATATTTCCTTTTAGAAAAAACATTCACTCAAAACCATTTCTTCAACATAAGTTAAACACAATAAATTATCTAAGAAGGAAAAAATATTCTTTCATTAAAACACTATATATATATACATATATATCATTAATATATTTTCTTTTAAACTTAGTTTACTTTAATTCACTCATTTGACTAAATCTCTATAAGAACAAGTACTTATTTATTCCAAATAAAAGAGGAAGATATCTATTACTCCAAAGTAACGAACCTACAGAAACTACAAATTATACAAAAAGTGGGGACGTAAGCCATGCAAGCAAGTGGTTCTCCATAATGTGTCTGAAAGCATAATTAATGGAAAACAAGGAGCCAAATTTTCATAATCAAGGCCTAAACACTTGTTTGAATAGGAAAAATTATTTTTATGCAGTATAGAGGTGCGCGACTCAAGCAGCGACAGAGATACTATAGGGACGATGAATGTATTGTCTGATGGATTGCCTCAAAGAAATGTGATCTCATGGAATAAAATGATTGGTATAAGTGCAGATGACAATTAGCGACTACACAATCTATCAAGAAAAGAATAACAAGAACACAACAACCATGAGAGGGGATATAGTCATCTCAAGAGGCCAAACATAAAGCACAAAGCAGTATTCAAATACCAACGCCATGTAGATACATATCTATTGATAGAGAACAACTTCTAATCATAGTATGCGCCACAAAGACTAAAGTTGAGGTGATGAGGGTAACCTTCAAACCGGTTGACAATGTATTTAGAGAAATTATTAGAACCTTGAAAGTTCCCTATTATGTTCAGGTGCGGTGGCTGAGACAGGTTGTCAATGAAATCAGAGCGATTATTTAAACCTTTAAACTTCCTATTGTGTTCAAGTGCATAGCAGAGACAGGTGGACAATGAAATCAAAGAGATTATAAGATCTATACACCCTACCATATTCAAGTGCGTTGCTGAGACAGGTTACAAATGAAACCAGTGAGATTATTTAATCTACTCCACCTTTGCAAGTCTAAATGTTGCAGCTGTGACGGGTAGCCAAAGGTTTCAGGGAGACTATTTAATTCTGTACAATGCCTCAATTCGAAATTGTGAATCAATGACAGGTTGCGAAGTATATTAGGAAATGAATATTGGAATTGGAAATATCACCATCTACTTGCATTATCATCAAATCTCAAGTGTTATCCGCAAGACTATAGGGAAAGAGAAAGGTGAGGTGCAAATACGTGACCTAAGAGCCTATAAAGTATTTGTGAAGTTTAACGTAGACTTAAAAACTTGGCCATGATAAAAATAAATAAGTTAATCTTTAATTTGGTTGCAATTCCTTCAATGTATTGATGCGTTGCTCTCAGCCTTAAAATGTAATAAACAGAATGTGAATGAACTTCATTCAAATCAATTCGAAAATTCATAGTAACTTATTTCTGTTTGGAGGAGAGTTTTTGGAGATGCGCTCTAGCTTGAAGTCTGGATGAAAAACACTACCCACTCTCTATCTTGTTAGAGCTTTGACAATATTTTAATTTCAAGCGTTGGAACTGCATAATATTGATAGCATAATCAAGCAGTTTATTTAAATCTATAACTTCCTATGACAGAGCAAGAGACCCAATTCGCCGTGGAAGGTTGTTTTGAGAGAGGCGAACCATATTCCATCAATTTAAAGATAGAAGCCGAATAGATGCCAAAACTAAATGGTAAAGTTTGCAGAAAATGTTTATATTGAAATCCAATGAACCCTTAGATGTTCCAGAAGACTCAATAGGCAGATTAGATGAAGGATGAATTTTGAGATATTGCTAGGCATTGCCAGAGACTACGACAGAATTATAAATTAAAAATAAGAAGGACTCACCATTCAAGCATGAATCTACGCTTGACTGCTCGTGGGATTCTAATCTTCTTTGTGCAAGCCTCCCTTCATTTGTTATGTTTCTCCAGTGATAAAAGAAACCTTGGATCTGTATCTTGCTCCCCTCCGATCTCATATTTTGTGCCTTTTAAAATATCTTCCCTCAATCAAAAGATTATAATTACTTCCCTTTTATAGTTCATTATGCATATCGTGCTTTTCCCCAAGAGTTTTGAAAGGGATCATGTACGCCCAAGTTTAACAATGGACTCCTCATCTTGAAAGGGAACCTATTTTATCTTTGATTGTGCAAAATTGAAAACATATCCTCCTTCTCGACCCTCATGCCAGAGATACTAATATACAACTGTAGGTGCCCCTTCAATTCCTAACTGAATGTCTTTTCACATTCCCATAATCGAATCTTGCAATAGAAATAATACTTCTTTGCATGTTTATTATTTATTTCATAAAGAAATAATAATAAAAATCTTATATGAAATATGTTATCCTCCGAAAATAATAATAAGGAAGTCATTTAATTTTATTTATTATACTATTATTCATTACTTCCATAATCATTTATTTATTTATTTATTTTTATTTATTTATTATAATATTCAAGTTTGATTTATTTAATTCATTTTAAACATTAATAACATTTTATTTGACAAATAAACACAGAAGTATTATAACTTTTATTTTATTTAATACCTCAAAACACAAATTGAATCAATTCAAATCATGTCAATCAATACTAACTTTACAAGCGAGTCAGAGGCAACACAAGGACAACACATACGGAGGGGCACTACATAATACATCAGGATCATAAGAAGACAAAAAGTTCATATTGACTGGGGCAAACAGATCAGCGATGAAATACATGAGCAACCGATCAATGCACCTTCTACATTAAAATTCTATATGACTTCTTATCTGGTGTATGCAGCAGCTGTAATGAGGCAATTTCCAGGTCTATCCACAAAAGGGAGTCGGATGCTGGTACCTGTGTATAAATTTTACTATCAACAGGAGTTGAAGGAAAGCTTCCATCATTTCAGGAGGGTTACTGATGCTTTTTTATCGCCTTTGCTTTTCAATTTTGATCCGACTCTCGAGAGGAGAAGGGTATTTGATGAGGCCTATAAGGCGGTAAGTAAAGTTGGATGCATATTTCTACAATTCCCAACATTTACTTATTTGAGAGTAGGGTGCTACACTGGCTGCCCTTACATGCTGCCACGATATCCTTCGGACAAGTGGGTTCTCATGGAGATGTGCAGACAGCTGATTTCAGTGCACAAAGAACAAAGAAATATTCACAAGTGTGGATTCAAGTTCCCACTAACAATCGGTAGATATAATATCCTAACTGTACAAAAAGCCAAATCTATTTATGCTGAGATGCAAATCATGACAATCAGGACCTATAGGTATAGGTTTGATTTTGATTACCGGGATGTCAGAAGGCAATTGCAAAAGGGTCATCATCACAAGTACCGTTTTGAGGGACATCTAGAGTTAGAGGAGATGAAGAAGCCATTACATGAAAATGGTTGTGCGAGTTGACCATTACCAGCGGATCAGAGACCTTGATATTGCTGACCTACCAAAGGATTTTACAGATCCTGGTGATATTATGAATGTTGTCTATGATGAACAAGAGATTTCTAAGAAGCCGTTGCTTGCAATCCAATGGTCTAGGAAGGAAAGTACTAGCATCAGAGAGAGATTGGCACCAATCTTATCTAACACTGCAAAATGGTTACACAAGCAAGGTTTTGAAATGAAAAGTTTTAGAACAGATTCAGAAGGAGAAGAATCTGAAGCAGAAGCTTGCCAACAACAAGAACTCCACATGAAAAATAAATCAGCAGCTGTTCCCACTTCTTCACGAAGAGGTCCCAAGATTAAGTTTACTGTTGGAAAGAAAGATACCCAGGTCGTTCTAGAAGGAGAAACCACAGAATCTGAACCATCTCGTTCTAAAGGTAAAAAGGTTGTTTCAGAGGAGATAGATTCTGATGAAGAAGGCATTTCTAGTGACCAATCCGTTGAAGATGAAGACTCAGTAGAAGCAGACTCCGATGCAGAAGAAGTTTTTGAAAGCGGGCAAGAGTCTGAAGAAGATTCTGAAGAAGAATCTGAAGGTGATTCCGAAGGTGAACCAGAATTGAAGAGACAAGAGGGTGATCAATAGGAACCCAGGCATGATCAAGAAAGAACTATGTCTCCACCTGAGAATGTAGTTGAGGAAATTCCCAGAATGTCATCGCCTGTGATTTCCAATGTTCCTCATACTCCTCCAAATTCGAGTACTCCTCCACCTCCTCTTCCTTCATCACCTATTCCTACCACAGGCATTCCTGTAGTAGAGGTATCCACTATTCCCGCAACATCAACCTTGCTTGATACTCCCTTGGTGACAAACATTCATGCGGTTGATATTCTGTCAAGTCCTCCATCATCCATTCCTAGCCTGTCTTCACCAACATATGATATCATTTCTGAAATTGAGTTCAATCGATTCATGAATGAATCAATACGTGATCAACTCAATGTGTAGTCTACAGGAGCAATGATGACAGACACTTCGCCCATTGTCACAATACCCATGGTAACTTTAGAGGTGACAATGACTTCAGAGGTGACAATGACGATAAAGTTGACAGTGAATCTAGAAGTTCACACCTCCTTTCTTCCCCCTTGGCTGATATCTCAAGTATCAAAGCGGAAGAAGCAAATGATTTCTCCAGAGGAGCTCGACCTCGAAGAGATAGTCCCTCCAAAGGCTAAAGGGAAGAAAAAGGAAAAAGTATACTCAAGGCTAAACACTGACAATTTTGGCCACAAGTATGCAGAGATTGGCATACCACTGCAAGAAGAAGGAGATGTCAATATGGAAGACTACACAGTAACAAGAGTCCAGCTTGGAAAAGTTACCAATGAAAGTGCAAAGGAAGATGCGCAAGTGACATTGGACATTTTGGCTAGAAGACTGGATAAAATGGAGCAAGCTCACAATATGTACAAACAAAGGGCAGAGCATTATGCCATTGTTGTAAAGAGACTTACATTATCTTCACTAATGCACAACCGCTGGCAGTGGTAAGTATTGAGGACCCAGCTATCAAGAAAGCTGAGAAGTTCACCTCCAAAGGCAGGGTGTTGTATGATTTCATTGAGAAGATCATAGAACATGGATCTCAGATCATAATTGCTGCAAAGAAAAACTACTCTGCTGGCCAAGCTCACCACAGAGCTTGATAAGGAGAAAGTTTACTTTCCTAGGAGTGCAGAGATATGGAAAAGTACCTGCTGTCATGGTCATAGATGAAGCAGGTAAAGCTTAGTAAATTGGTGGAAGCCGGGGTAATTCCCGATAAAGAAAAGTTCATTGAGGTAAGAGAATCCTTGAAACATCGAATTCAAGTAATTCAATATCTTACGGAGGATCTCCACCAAGTGAAGGAAGATGTCGAAGGGCGTTGTGTGATTCTTGAAAAAGGTATCAAGGAGTTACCAGGACAACTTCTTGAGGAAAATCGTATCTTCCTACTAGCCAAAAAAATATCCCAGATCTTCAAGGAAGCCATCATGAAGATGATTGACAACGCAAAATTTTTAGAAGCCTCTCTGAACGTCATTTGTGATACAAGGATCACATTGGATAACCTGAAAAATGAATCTTGACAGGTGCAAGAAGGTTCACTCATCTTCCATGAGATCGATCACGAGAATTCACACCATTGTGGATTACACTGTTGGTCCGGATGAGAAGTTTGTGTAGGAGACCAGGAAGAAATACAAAGACTTCTGCGCCCATAGCAAGGAAACATGAAGGTTCCTGATCTCCAGTGTTAGACATTTTTGATGCCTCCCATTATGCATCTTGTAAATATTTCTTGACATTTTATGTCTTTTTGTAAATTATAATTGCACCAAGTTCGAGTTGTAATCTTTTGAAAACAAATTACACTTTGACTTTGGTCAAAGTTAGGTGAGATCTCCTTGAATCGCTCACCCAACTTTCCTTAATTTTCTCAATTAGTTTCCTAATTTTGCTCTTCCCTCTTTCCATATATATGAGGGATTTCCTTTGTATTAGACATCTTTTAGTATTTTGCAACGGAGTGCTGCCCTTTTTGAAACAAATTGTGAAACTTTGTGTTCATGCTTTGCGAACAAAATCTGATCAATAAAGAAGAAGATTACAAACCAAACTTTGTGTTGGATTTGATAGTCTTGTGAATTGATATCTTTTGGTGGTAATTAGTAAGTGATATCTGAAAGACTAAGAAATTCATGTAAACTTTTTGTTACATCTTTTACTTAGATTTACATTTTTGTTTTCTTAAACTATTGTTGAATGATCTACAAGACTTTGCGCTTGTAATTGTTCATGCTCTTTGGATACTTTGGTTGGATGATCTACAATACTTTGCGCTTGTAATTGTTCATGCTATTCGAGGAATTGTTGTATCTGAGAAGACTTTGTGCTTCTAATACAAAAAACGACACATCTTTCACAGATCCACCATTGAAAAAGCTATGGAATGACTTTGTGCCTTCGTGAGCTTTCCCTTTTATTTTACTTGTTTATTGTTAATCACTTCTGGTATCTCTACGCTTTGCTTTGACAAGATAGAGGTATTGGAATTACTGCTTGTTGATCATTTCGGGTTATTGTGAATTGAGAACTTCCAACAGTGAAGCATTTTAAACATCTTCTTTGAAAAAAGAGAGAAGGATGAATGTGACACCCCCCCACTTCGTAAGTATCTTGTAGATTCTGTAATTACTTTATTTGTTTTACTATCGCTTCTGTCAGCAGTAAGAAAGGAGCCTCCCCTTTCTGAGAGGAGAGATTCATATCTCACATAGCTGTGGCTAAAGTCCTAGTTGTGTAATCTATCAAAAAGTTGATTACATAATTTTCACCCAACACAAATTTATTGAGAAATGCATTTCTGATTCTCCCTATGTGCATATAGAATTCTGTAGCAAATAAACAAACTATTGGTATTTTAAATCATGAAAATAGTTAATAAATAATTGGCAAGTAGTCCTTTCATGATTTATTTAACATTTAGCTATCAAATATCTAATTTTTTTGATGTGCTCATAAGAATTCTACCCAAAATTAGGGGGAAAATAGGGAAAAAATTATATGTGCTTACAAGAGTTTAGAGAAAACCCCCATATTGACACATAGGATCTGTCATCATGAACACAATTCTCCTATTTCTTCACGAATGCCATTTTTTAAACTCATTTGTAAAATATACATTCATTAAAGCTCATAATTGTTAATTTTTTAGTTTTGAGAATTTATATTTTTAAATGACAACTTTTAAAAATTGAGAAGGAAATTTAAGCGTTTAGAATGAAATAAAAATTATTTAATCACTTAAATATATTCCTCCTAGTGCCATTTTTGTTGATGTGGGTTTTGACGCACCAATGTACTTGCAAATCATGAAATCTACAAGGTGGAATGAAAAAGATCATTCCTCTACTTGAAAGGTGGGTAGCCTCACATGTCTTCATGAAATAATATAAAAATAAAATATTACCATAATTTATTAGTCGGAGAATGCTTTGGCTAGTCTATTCCAAGGTTTTTATGATTAATAAAATAATTAGTATGAAAAGAGACTCCTTAGAGAAAACATAACACTCTTAGTTGGCACAAGTATTCAACGCCATTCAAAACCATAAATATAAAAAGATAGATGAAAATCATCTATAAAATTTATATAATATATTGATTTTTAAGATTTAAAATTTATCATGAAAATCATAAACTAATAAAACATATAAAAAAAATATAAAAGAGGAAATGGTACAAAGAAAAGGGTTAGAGAAAAAAAAAAGATTTTTATTTATTTTTTATCATCAATCCTCCTACACATCATTTTATAAATGTATAGATTTATCTCAAAAATAGTTTCCTTTGAACTTGTTACTTGTGATCCAAATGTGAGACGATGAGATCTTCAAGGAAAATTTATGTGCATGATTGTTATCAAATTTCTACAAGTAAAAATGTGTTTATGTGACCATATAAAATACTACATAATAAACAAGGTGTTAGTTGTAAACACAGGTTGAATCCATCAACATTCAGGGAATTAAATATATAGATTTATATAAAAATATAGATTTTGAAAACATGTAAACCCCAACAAATATCATATTATATTCATAAGTGACTTTCTATAGGATTCTAACATTTTCAACCCCATACAATGAGTTGCAAATATGTATACATAGGAACATATAGATGGGAAGGCTAATAGCCATTTCTTCCAAATCCGTAAAATGATAAAATACTTTAGAATGTGAAGGGTCATTTTTACTTGGTTTTTCACAATCTATTCCTTCATTTCAAATTATTTAAAATTTGATGTATAGATTCAAATTACAAGACTTGTACACACTTCCTAAGTATTCTTCATCCTCTGAGGATTCTATCAGTTGATAAAACCTTTATCGTGTATCTATCCATTCCTATTAAAACAACATAGTCATGGTTCTACTTTCCTTTTATAATTCACATCCTTTTTGATATACAAAATTAATTTTATATCATTAAATTCAAAATTTCATCAACCAAGGTTTGATTGCTCTAATTATATAGTTCTAAATTTTAACACTTTCAAATATCTAATTTTTAGGTGTTAAAATATTCAACACAAGTGTTTCAGTGTTTAATTGCATTTCAAACTTTGACTTTGGTTTGTAGATTGTATTTTGGGATTCAAACCCTAACTATAGTTTGCAAAAACTTGCAAATCATATATTTTTTGATTTTTGACTTACCAATTGTGAACGTGATTTGAATTTCAACTTGCAAGTGAATTTTGGATTCGAACCATAGTTTCTTAAAACTTTTAAAGTATATCTTTTCTTGGGTTTCCCCTTTAGAGTTCAGACTTGGTTTGAAAATTTCAAATTGTAAATTTTTTTTGGGAGTTTAGAATTGGTTTATAAATTTGAAAAAATTGTAAATTAATTTTTTTTTTGGTTTCCCCTCCAAAGTTTAGAGTTGGTTTGTAGTTTACATAAACTTGTAAATTGCAAAACTTAGTTTTCCCCTCTAGATTTTGGACTTGGTTTGTAATTTGCAAAAACTTGCAAAAATGAAACTAAACTCTAGAAAGGGTGAAAGCATTAAATTTTTTAAACTTTCCCCATTGTTGATTTCTATATCTTTCAAGAGATTTCAAGTCAACAAATTGATATTTTGAGCGAGTTAATAAGATCCCAAAATTTAGGGCATGGGTTTTGAAGAAAACTAAAACCTTGGATTGTAGTTTGCAATTTAAATGTTTCTTAAATATTTAAAATAAAATTAAGGTGTAAAATAAAAAACCTTAAAAAATGTAGAGAAATATTGCTAAGTACTTGAAATCTATAACAAAAAACTTTACAATGTTGCTCCTTTGAGTTCTAAAAAATCACAATAAATTGCAATCATGTGCTTAAAAGGGTTCAAAACATTTAAAAGGTTTGCACTTTACAATTTAAAAATTAGTTAAGCTTTTAAATTTAATCTCTAAAAGATGTTTGCAATAGCTCGCTCCCCACATGCGAAATGGGTATACTTGGAAGATGATGAATCTACTTGGCCTCTATTATTGGATGAAAGGTACAATCCCCCTTCTGATAGGCAACAAAACCCCCCAGATAATACTTTTGTTTCATGGAAAGAAAGGGCAATTCTTGAAACACCCAAGTTGGGCTTCTTACATCACACAAAGAATTCATTTGGCCGTCATTTCGATCATCCTAATCGACAAAATTCGTCAAACAGAGAAAACCCTCTTCAAAGAGGCATGAATACGAAGGCGCATTGGAGAAATGGAAATTCTCATCAGGGTTTGAATTGACAAACGAATCGTGCCTAGAGAGTGCAACAACAGATCGACAACAAAGAAAATGGAGGTGCTCACTCTTTCATTCTAGTGGCCTGAGGAATGAAAATACACATGAACAACACCCCTCTCATTCAGGCGGCTTGAGGAGCAACAACTTTTTCCCTTCTCATCTTGTTGGTTCGAGGAGAGGAAATTCACATGTGCAATACCCTTCTCAATTTGGTGGTTTGAAGAGTGATAACTCATATGGTGGAAAGGTTTTTAGAAACCCTAAATCTAGGGTTTCAAGAAACCATACATCTCAAACTCCCACTAGTGACAATGGTTTATGGTGACTGAGAAATGGCTCTTAACGAGTGCCTCACATTGAAAGCTCGAAACAAACTGGACCCACTCAACATAATGGACTTTCTTCAGAGAACGAACAAGAATGAAGGCTGATACCAATGATTCCTCTTCATCTGGAGGTAAAACATACTGATTGTGAAAAAAATGGTCTTTTTGTTCAAATTTGGGATGAAGATCGTTCGTTGTCTAAAATCTGTTCTTGGATCAAAGATAACTAGTATGAAGCCTTTGATTTAATTTTGGTTTCAATGCCATCATTCTTTATTCTTTTCAAGAATGCTACTATTAAAAATAAGCTTCTCTGAAAATGACCCTTTTGGTGTGGTAATACCTTTCTGGGTATAGTTGACTAGAGAGCAAACACTTCCTTAGACTCCTTGAAAATGTCTCCTCTTCTAGTGTGCTTTTCCATGCCCTCCCTTCCAATTGAATATCTCGATTCTGCATCTATTAAGTAGATTGTCTCACACTTTGGTGACTTCCTTAAATGTGAATTTTTGATAGCTAACGGGAAACTTGCTATTAGGGTTTGGGCCCTTGTTAGGAATTCCAAAGTCCCGCCTCATAAGGTATGACTTTCCTCAAAGAGGGGAGATTGGTTTCAAATGATTAAAAATGAATCCTCAATTTGGAAAGAGGCTAATATCATAGTGGATTCGGATATCTCCTTTCGAGTTGAACCCTTGAATTTTTCTACTATCACGCATAATTTAGGTGCAATACCTTCCTTGGTTTGTGTTCAACCCCATTCTTCACCTCATCTTCCTAAAAATAAAGCTGATCCTTCTTTTAACGGCTCCATGCATGCTTTTGGTAGCACCCATCTGCCTCACTCTTCTCCATCATTGACACAAAAGGATTCTAAATTGTTGAGTTCTGATATTGGGGCTAAGAAATCGTTGGTCTCCCCTTCCCAAAGATTTTCCACCAAAGGCAATGTGGATTTGACTGTTCTACCCTCCAAAACTTTAGATTCACACTCTTCCACCAAATTTTTGGCCCCGGTGACCCATTCTAATGATTTTTCCTCCCTTGTCAACAACTTTGTATGTTAGAATAACTAAATTTATCATTATGAGAATCTTCTTAATGGTTTAGAGGATGAATTAATGAATTTTGTGAATGAGGAAATGCTAAAAGCTGCAGAAGGCCTAATTGAAGAAATTACTAATGAGGTTTTAGCTGAATCTACTCTTGAGCTTAATTCCCCTCACCTTCCAATTTCATAATCAGGCTCAAAAATAAAATTAGAATTCTTTGAGGATACTCCAGTCTCACCACATGACACTTCATCCTCCATCCCAACGGATCCCTTCTCTTCCCCTCTGATTTCCCAATTTGATTCAGATGCTAAAGCTCTCATCACACCTAAGAGTAAACATGGTCGTAAATCTCTCAAGGAGAGAAAAAACTTGGAAATAGTTGCTAGCTTGCAATCAACTTTGGAAATGAATCTCCGTTCATCTGCAAAGAAGGGGGATGAAAGAGATTCATCCCTTCAAACTATTCGATTTCCCAGTGTGATTCTATTGTGAGGTACAAAACCTCAAAAAGAAATCTAAGAACGAGGAGATACATTATCTCTCCTCGAGCACAATGAGGATCTTATCATGGAATGTTAGGGGCTTAAACACCCCTAACAAATGACATTTAATTAAGCGTCAACTTTGTGGAACTCTATCAGATATCATACTTCTTCAAGAAACAAAATTATCTCTTCGCTTTGCTTTGGAAATATTTGGCTCTTGGAAAAATTGGGATCTTGTTGTCTCTTTGGCTCAAGGAGCCTCGAGAGGCCTAGTGATTTTGTGGAATAAAAATTCTATAAAAATGGACTAGCTTGAATCCTCGTCCAACTAGATTGATGCAAAATATACATGTATAAGGACAAATAAATCCTTTTGGATTCTTAATGTTTATGGTCCTTGCTCCATCATAGGGAAAAGAAAAATTTGGAAACATCTTTCTTCTTTCTCTGTGAGATGGAAAAATGATCTTAAAGTTATAGCTGGGGACTTCAATGCCATCATAAATATTTCTGAAAAAAATGGAGGAATTACACCCTCGACAATAGTCATGGAGGATTTTAATAATTTTATTGTTTCCAATAACCTATATGATTGTCCTTTCAAAAATGACACCTTCACTTGGAAAAATAAGAGGAAATATTTTTCTCAAATTGCTGAAAAGCTCGATCATTTTCTTTTATCTAATAATTGGTTAAATGCTTCTTGGGATTTCACTTTGATTATTCATACTTTAGCAAGTTCAAATCATTTCCCAATATCCCTCTTGGTATTTGATGACATGGGCATGCTTAAATGTCCTTTTAAAGTAGAGGCAATGTGGTTCAGAGATGCAAATTTTATCAATCTAGTTAAGGAGTGGTGGCAGAATTGTTCTTTCATTGAAGGAACAAGAATGTTTCAACTTAGTAAGAAACTCCAATATTTGAAAAATAAGTTGAAAGAGTGGAATAAGAAGCACTTCAAAAATATTTTTTTCTGAGAAATTGAGGGTTGAATCAAAACTATTTGATCTTTATGAGATTGTAATCAAATCAGGCATGGATAATGCCCTTTATAATAGAGAAAAAGAGCTAAAAGCTGAACTCAAGGAGATTCTTTCTCGAGAAGAAATTTACTGGAGACAAAAATCTAGGGAGACCTGGTTGAAAGAGGGGGATAAAAATACGAATTTTTTTCATGCTTTAGCCAAATTAAGGAGACAATCAAATAAAATTGTTTCTATTCAATCCTCATCAGGTGTGCAAATCAACACACAAAAGGAAATTGGGTTAGAAGTAGTCAACTTCTTTAAGAAGTTGTTATCTCCTTCCTCAGTCCACAAGCAATTTGAGCATATTGAGATTTTAGATAATATTCCTTCAACAATTTCTGAGGAAAATAATAAATTCTTGATGGCTAAATTTTCTATAGAAGAAATTAAACAAGTGGTTTTCTCAATGGAAGCTGAAAAGTTCCCAGGCCCAAACAACTTTACTACTCTTTTCTTTCAAAAATGTTGGGAATTTTTGGCTCATGATATTCTTTCAACATTGGAAGAATCAAGGAGGAACACAAATATTTTAAGGGAGCTAAACTTGACCTTTCTTTCTCTCATCCCAAAAAAATCTGATCCATCCTCCTTTAATGAATTTTGACCAATAGCTTTATGTAACTCAATTTACAAGATCTTTACTAAAGCCATTGCATTGATACTTGCAAGGCTTCTCCCCTCAGTTATCTCAGAGGAACAAGGGGGCTTTGTCCCTGGGAAAGATACTCCTGAAGGTGCTATTCTGGCACGCGAGGTTCTACACTCAATCATGACTGATAAATCCCCTGTTGTTGTACTTAAATTGGATATGTTAAAAGCATATGATAGAGTAAACTGGGATTTCATGTTGGCCATCCTCAAAAAATTTGGCTTATGCTCTAGTTGGTGCAAATGGATTTTTTCTTGCATCTCTGGAGTGAGATTCTCAGTTTTAGTGAATGACATCCCTCATGGATTTTTTTTCTCCTACACAAGATTTGAGACAAGGGGACCCTTTGTCTCCATCACTCTTTATTCTCATGGTGGAAGGTTTGAGCAGATCTATCATTGTAGCTCAAAATTTGGGTATTTGGAAAGGCATAAATGTTCAGTCCTTTCCCTCTCCAGTTTCCTATTCTCTTTTTGTAGATGACACTCTCCTACTAGGCTAGGCAACCATGGAAGAGGCAGAAGTAATGAAAAAGGTTTTATTTGATTATTGCTTGCATTCAGGCCAACATTACAATTCTGAAAAATCCAAAATCTTGTTTTTAAATGTTAATCCCATTGTTAAGACCCATATTTTAAAGTTTTGGGGTTTTAATTGCGACTCACTTCCATGTAAATATTTGGGCATTCCCTTCTCTAGAAAATAAAAAAAATGATTTATGGGATAGAATAATCTCATCAATTTCAAATAGAATATCACTTCGGAAGTCGAAATGGTTAACCTTTGCTTGGAAATTGATTTCGCTCAATTCTATTCTATTCTCCCTCCCAATATACTTAATGATAGTCTTGAAACTCCCAAAAGGTAAAGGTAGTGCTCTTCAAAAGATTTTTAAATATTTTCTTTGGTCAGAAAATGTTTCTTCAAAAAAGAAATTATCTCTTGTTGCTTGGGATTCTCTTTATATTTCTAAGACCTAGGGTGGAGCTAGCTTATGTGACATATTTCTTCAAAACAAAGCCTCGGGTGCGAAAATAGTCTGAAAAATCTACTCAAAACCTGAAACTAAATGGTGTCGTATTATGCAACATAAATATATGGATTCACTCGAAAGAGAAAGGATTTTTACTCAAAAGAACTTGCCACAAGGTTCCAAGATTTGGAATTTTATTGCCTCTTGCAGATTTGTTATTCTTCCTCACCTTTCTTGGGTTGTTAACAGTTGTGAGAAGGATCTTTTCTGGGAAGATGCTTGGAATGGTCATAAACTTATCAAGTCACTTGGCAATTGGAAGCATATTGAACCTCTTCTTAAAGCTTGTTGGGGTAATAAAGCAAGAGATTATTTGGAGATTGATCCGGCTAATCCTAGTCTTGTAAAATGGAAGGACTTTGATTTTTTACAAGCTCCCATTCTGAAAAGAGCTCCTTACAAAGGGAACTTCTGAAAAGACAAATTTTTTCCAACAAGCAAGATGATATTATTTGGTTAAAATCCAAATTTGGTCAGTATTCTGTAAAAGAAGGTTATAATTCTTTGGTTAATCAAAACACAGGTAATGCTTGGACTTCTAAGCTCTGTTGGGGTCCACATGTTCTTCCAAAAGTGGGTGCTTTTTCTTGGCTTGCCATCAAAGACAAAATATTTATATGTATGAGATATGATATATTGGGAATCACACCTCTTTTTCCTTGTGTTTTCTATGGGAATGCTTTTGAATTTGCAAACCACTTTCTAATAGGTTGTGATTTTGCTAATAATTGTTGGTCCTAGGTAATGAATAAACTTGGTTGGTCTATCCCTCTCCCTAACTCAATTTTGAGCTTCTTTAATAGTTGGCCTTCTCTTTATTCTTCCTCATCCTTGGCTTGCATATGGGAAATTACCCCCTCCATTGTCATCTGGAATATTTGGCTTGAAATAAATAATAGAATTTTTAGAAAAAAGCCTCCACTTTGCTCCAAGTCCGACATAAAATTAAGATCTCCATCTCTGAGGTGACAACATCTATTCTTTTCAATTCCATAAATTCAAATAGATCTTTTTCATCTTGGGATGCTTTCATTATGAAAAATTGGTAATTAATTAAACTTCCTAGATCAGGTTCTGTTTCATCTAAGGCTATTGTTGTGAATAGAAATTCTATTACTTGGATCCCTCTTCCAGAAAATTTATCAAATTAAATTTTGATGGGGCTTCGAGGGGTAATCCGGGTAAGTCAGGCATAACTGTAATCTTAAGGGATTGGAATGAGAATTTTATTGGTGTTGCTTGTGAACTAATACCTGATTGCACCAGCAATATTGTAGAGTTTAATGCTTTGAGAATTGGCCTGAGTCTAGCAAAAAAGTTTTCTATTTCTTGTCTTCATATTGAAGGTGATTCAATGGTTGCAATTTCATCCCTAACGAGAAGAAGTTATGATTCTTGGCATCTGGATTACATTCTCTCTTTCAACTTGTAGCAAATCGATGATTTCCCAAGTATTCAGATTTCTCATTGTTATAGAGAAGCAAATGTGTATGCTGACACTTTAGAAAATAAGGTAATTGATGAAATTATTACTTATAAAGAATTATTGGCAGAGGAATGTGCTCAGTTATTTATCACGAAATAACATATACTTGGTCTCATTTCTGATCCTTAGCATTTCAAATTTTATCTGAGGAAACATTTATTTATTTAGCAACGACTCAATTGTAAGATTTCTCCACTTATGTCTTGGGACTTGCCTTGTGCCACCTGTATTCTCCTTGGTTGTTCTTCTTGGGACTTGCTCACTTCATGCTTTCTACTTAGTATGATGTTAGTTTATGCTGGGTGTGTGACCATATCTAATGCTTATGACATTATGGGTTTCCTTGCACATGGCTAACAACTTGGATCTGATGTTTTTTACCTCAATGAAAAATATTTTTGGCACATGTCTCACATTCACATTTGTTTATCAGATGAAATGTTTTAATACTCGTGATCTTCTGACATTCCTAGCAGCTGGTTTGACACCTGGCACTTTTAATACTCATGTGATCTTCCTCACTTGTGTCTACCATAATGAATCCATTTCTTTATGGTAGACATTCTTGAGGAAATCTTGGTAGAATTTATGCATTGGGAATTATGATCTGATGTGGAATTGGTACCAGCCTTATCAATTGGCAGCTACAGGCATGCTTGGCTAAATTTGGAAAGTTTCACTTTTTTCCTCTTGTGCTCACCTTCAAAAGGCTAATTTCGTTGACAAACATTAGGGGAATGATTGAATTTTCAAGAAACATTTTATCTCCAATGAATTTAGAGGAATTTTTTCACATGCCATGTGATATGATCAAAATAATAGTCTTTTCCAAAGCTTTTGTAATGCTTTGGCACTTGGCATTTTTAAGCATTCCCAGGTACATGCTGTATTAAACATTAATGGATCCTTACCTCCTCACCGCCTTGGGGTACAATTGAAGTGCAGTTTTGTTTATGCCATTCTTGTGTGAGGCCTCATCATATGTGTTTTGACAGCTCCACCATTCTATAAAAATGGTATTCTGGTGGCATTTTTCTCACATATTTTATTGGTGCAACTTCACTATTTTCTGTTGCTCTAATGGATAGTTTGTTCTAAGTTTTTGTTCCTCCAAAAACTCATGAAGTTCAAGATTGTTTGAGGCTCACTCTGGAGAAATTGAAACATACGTTTGCAATCGAATGTAAACAGGTTCATGATGCAATTGAATTGGTTTTGGGTTACACTGGCTTGAGCTTCATGTTTCAGCTCTCATGCATGAAGTTGCCTCAAGGTTTTTTTCTAATTTGATGGATGTTCTTTGGTGTGTGGAGATGATTAATTTTCTTTTGGGAACATATCTTCTTCCACACATATTCCCACTATCTTCTTTACATCCTGCTTTGGAGAATTATGACATTCTCTAGGGCACGAATACTGTTGGAGGTATCTTTTATAGGAAAAATTTACTCTCTGATAGGAATTTTACTTTGCTTCTCTCTTCAATGGCTAATGGTTTACTAAGTGATTATCCAAGAGAGTTTGACTATCAGCTCCTTAGGCTCCAAAATCTATATGGTAACTCTGTCTACGATTCTATCTAGAAGTTGTATGATGCAGTTCATTTTTTGATCAGACATGCCCTCTTTGACCCTCATGCAGAACCATTTTTTCTACCACCCACGGACTTGGCTTCCTCAAAAGAAATCTCTACGTAAGAAGGTCCTCCTTTTTTTGGCTTCTTGGTTACTCCTTTTTGGTTTTTAGTTTTGGGCCCTTCATACTTGGGTCTTATGTTTCATCTAACTCGCTCTCTTTCTTGTCCTGTGTTTTTGGCCTTCTTCATGTCTATTTTCCAAGCTTGGTACCCTTGGACTTCTTTGTAGGCCTGATGGTCTTTTGAAGGAAATATGGAAGCGACTATCCTCTGTTTCTTTGCTCGAAAGACATATATGTGGTCTTTTTTGATGGCAGTTTTGAAGCGACTCTTCTCTGTTTTCTTTTGCTCAAAAGGCATACATCTTCTCTCCTATGTAAATTGGCTATAATGCCTTTTTCTCTTTGGGGTTTTCTAAACTGCTTCCCCATTCTTATACTCGGCTTTAAGGCCTCTACTTTCTCTCTTAGTCTAGTCTTCTTCGATATTTTCTCCCTGCTTGAAATCAATTTTTGTCTCCTATTTTATATTAATAAAATATTTTCAATGGTTCCGCCACTTTTATTTAAAAAAATAATTAGTTAAGCTTTTTAAAATTCAAAATAAGATGACCCCTTAGGTATTTTAAGAACTTTTGACTTCAAAATTGGAAAAGGATTAAGTGAAAATGCAATATAAAAGTAAATATTTCCCTAACTTTCTAGAAATAGAAATCTAATGATCAAATACGAAGGTCCCCAAAATTCTAAATTTTAGGGTCATGTTGTGATTGACCACAATAGGTAAATCCATTTTACCACCATGTGGTCAATGTGGTAACATCCATACCCAATGTTATGTATATTTAACACCCACATTAACATGTGCCCAAGGAAAAGATAGATACCTCACCACTTATGTGGGTATATGAAAATTTAATATACATAAGATCATAAACATATTTATAACATTAAATTTTCTATAAAACATGCATACATATCATAACTTAAATCATAGCAATCATGCCAACACCCTCTTAGATAGTGTAATGCCCGTCTAAATAACCTAAGAATGTTGCAAAAGTGATATAAAAGTGTAATAATTTTTTTTTTTTAAAGTATTAATAATATGTTAATTAGTTGCATACATTCTTAGGTTAAACGACGTTACACTACTTTAAGTTTTCCATAAGCGACTTAAGTATTTCGCATTGCTCCCAATTAAAACATAACATAAAGTAAACATTGCATAATAATTTAAATTTCCATTCAAGATATATAAAGTACAAATACGTTTCCATACATTGCATTGATAAGATATTACATTGCTCATCCATCTGATGAGATAGTTCAAATAACAGTTACAATTTTACAAATGATCTCCTCTTATACATTTGAGGGATGTTTTTACATTTCAAGTTTTACAATATACAATGATGAAGAAATAGAAGGAATCCATGTGCGAGCTCTCCATCCATGAAGCGCTCAATGCAACGAACAACTGGGGACCCAACGGAGTAAGGTGCACGTTCCACCCAACCATGTGGTACCCGTAGGTCCACCCCCCGTGCTAGGAGATAGTAATAAGGCTACCTAGACCAAATCTACTAACCCTAGACACTAGTACATACAATCTATAGGTTACATTGCTTCCAGATTTTGACATTTGATTTGAAACACAACATAAGGTTTAACTGTTATTCTAGGTGGAGTGTCATCACAACGATGCAATGGTTACCCTGGTGTTTCTTCCTAGGTCCCGGCCCCCAATCCTTGGGTTACCCTGGTAACCTCTTACGAAACCCGGCCCCTATTGCATACAGTTGCGGAATCGAATGCCTCTTAAAGAAACGAGACACCGATTTGCCATTCCAGGCCTTCTCAACTTATACTCATGACTGTAGAAGCTCAAGAGTCATAAGAGAGGCATACATAACTTGTTAAATGTTTTAACTCTATCTACTGTGTACTTTAGTTTTCACTGATTTACTTAACTAATCGTAAGTTACCCTGACACCACTTTGTGTGTCGGCCCTTACGACTAGCCACTCCCCTAACATAACAAGGTTACTAGGTTTACAAGACCAGGGTTTACAAAGTGCACAAAAGATCAACATATAATTGCCAAATTACCACAATAAAGGTCTCAATTTCGTTTACAAAATACAGTGCACTACCCTAGATTGTTCACACACAAGAAACCATAGTTTATTTTACTTCCCAAGAAAGAACTACATCTGGAAGACTTGATTATTTTAAAACTTTTCCCGACTTGCCCAATCACAAAAGAATTAAACCAGTTCTAAGCAAATAGAATTTACATATCTAATTTTTTTGGATATACTAAATCCATATGTCACAGCGTGAAAACATCATATCTTTAAATAGCCTTAATTAAAAATAATTTATTTCAAAATCAATAACTATTTCATATAATCAACTCCTTCAATTTTCACAAATATATATAATAATCATTTTCCTATACTTCTAAAATTCCAATTTTTACTATATTTACTAAACATTTATTTAATTAAATCTACATTTATAAAAATAAATGTATTTTTCTTACTCTTAATAATCAAAATCTTATTTAAACTTTTCCAAAAATATATAATTACAAATATATATATAATTTAAAATAAAAGTTCAAATTTTTCAACAACAAAATAAAATCCGAAATTAAACTTTAACCTAAATTTTAAACTCTAAAAATTAGGGCCCATAGCCCTGCTACCGCGCACAGAGCCGCGCACAGTGGGGAAGGGCTGCCTTCGCAGCCCGCCCCACGGGCTCGGCCGCGGTGGCTGAGCCGTGCGCTGCCCGCATGGGCGGCGCTGGCTCAACCCCCGCCGCCTTGCCTCTGCGGGGAACGGCTGCGGGGAGCCTTTCCCCCGTCACTCAGAGCTTCGGCTCTTTAATATATATATATATATTTTTTTTAAACACTTAATTTAAATATATTTAAAAACAAAACAGTGAATTTAATAAAAATCCGACTACGGATTTTCGCCCGTACGGCGACTTTTATATTAATTTTTTTTTTAAATTCCAGAACAATATACTCATATAAATTTATCCCTAAATAAATATCAAAAGAACTTTTAAACACAGAAGTCATTTTCTCATTTTCTGATGAAGTTTTCTATAGAATTTTCTACTGTGAATCTGGAAAATTTCTGTGTTTAACAAATATTTTTCTTTCCTCAAAATTTTCTTATAATACAGTTGGAAAATTAAACCTTTTTGCTGTTTATTTCTAAAAGAATCTTTCAGTCAATACATAATAAAATTCTTCTCTAAAAAGTCATTTTCCCTAATCTTTATTCCAGAATATTTACAGGAATTCTCAAAATTGTTTTTCTACAAACAGATTATCAAGAAAATGAAATTTATTCTTCTAATTTCCTTTTCAAAAACAAGAAAATCGAATTTAAAAAAAAGTAAAATACTTGTAACAAGAAGATTGTCTGTGACTTGAAATTTTCCTGTAGAAGAGAGGATCCTTCTTTGCCCGTAACACACACAAAGCTCCAAAACTTCTTCTACAAACACACAAGATTTTTCCACCCAAGAATCTCCCACCAAGAAATACCACCAAGATCTTTTGAAAGATCTTTCACCAGAATAACAACTCCAACAAAGAGAAAAATACCAATTCTTAAGAAATTTTGGGTTTTTACACACAGAGAAATAATTTTGCCAGTGCCCAGAAAAATTTTCCCCGAGGCAATAGAATAACCCCGTGCAATTTCCGAGATCCTCAATATCCTCCGTAAAAAATTTCAACAACCCCAAATGAAAATTATGGCACTCACACACATGTCGAGAGGTTGTTGAGAAAATATCTTCTCCACCTCTCGGCAGTTTTTGCCATTCAATAATTTGCATGAGATTTAAATTTTATTAAATTTAAAATTTAAAATTCAATTTTCCAATTGCATGCAAATAATCTATTTATCTAATTTAAATACTAAAAATAAATTTCCAAATACAATTTAATTTACATGCAAATTATTTTATTTTTATTTTCTAATCTATTTAAACACAATATAATTTATGCACTTAATAATTTAATCTAATTTATTTATTTATTTAATTAAATAGTTAAATCCTTTTAAAGATCAACTATTTAACTAATTAAACTAACTAATGTATTAAATTATTAAATAAATAAATTTCAATCATATTTAAATATTAATTAATAACAATAAATAAAACACAATGATTAACATTTAAAAATAACCAACATTTACCTTTTAAAAACGATTTAACCAACAGAAACACATTACAACCTATGACTCAAAACTGAAAACTGACATTGTACTAAGACTAGGGTTAAAGACCGGACTAGGATTAACCTAACTACTATCTCCCATTCAACAATTCCGTTGAGTCTTAACACGCTCAGACCTGATTACACAGGTGGAGTCGGTGTCATGTCCCTGCAAATCCTGCAACCAAGCAAACAATGTACATGCATATATATATAAGGCATTAAAACAAACACACCGTGCGGAGAAAATCACAGATATCGCAGGGCACTCGCAAGCGAGTGATGCGATTCTGTTCTCCACACCAATACACTCATAGAAAACTGACTCAATACATGTTGTTAGTCCATCATAAGCATGTGCATAGCAATAACAACTGAAATTAAGCATCTACGCTAAATCATGTCATGTCTAAAAACAATAAACATCACACAAAGTATCATCATGTCACAGAGTAATCCATCATCGCTCAAAATCAGCGATCCAAGTATCCAACAAAACAACATAAGTCTAACAGTATGAGAAAGTATCAACATAAAACATAAGCATAATCGGAGGGGTACTACAGATAGAGGTGCAAAATATCCAAGATGATAACATAAGATTATTAAAATTAAATGGTTTCATCCCAAACATAGATGGATTGTAACCTGGTAAGAGGATACACGAAAATACAACTACACTCTTACTACAATGATCTCAAGGAACCAATTTATAATTCTCCAAGATTACAAGGAAGAGATAGAAGAAAATATAATATAATACAATTCCAAAATTATCTCCAATGAGCATCCTCTAAGTTTCTCTAGTCCCAATGGTAGTATAACACTACCCAACCTTGTGGAATTCTTAGGCCCACCCCACTATCTTAGGAAATTGTTGAATTAGGTACCAATCACACTCATAAAAATAAGCAGTACATAGAAACACTCATGACAATCTAAGACATACAATAATATATGTAGTAACAATCATATCAATATGAGCATAAAAATAATGCTAAGAAACATTCATAAATAAGGGTTCTTCACACCATCATTAGACAAATTAATATATGTAAAGAATGTAAATATGCATTCACAAGGGTTTCCACACCATCATTCAACATATATAAATAAATTCTAACAAACGTGAATTTAGAAGGGTTATCCACACAATCAATGCAGTTGCAGAAATGTAGATAAAAAACAACAATTATACATGTATGAGTGAACAATGAGACAACAACACTCATGCAGGTGGTCTCAACACAAGTCAAATACAATATGCAATGAAAATATATGAAGGTACTAGACATAGGATACATTTCATCTACTTTAGATTGATGACAATCTCAATGAGTTATAAATTTCCCATTTCTATATCACAAATTCCCTATGTCTTTCAACCCTTGGTGATGAATTATCTTGCTTATGTATGTATTGCATTAATCTCCATTCACTTAAGGTTTTATCTTGTTTAAATCTCGCTTGTATTTTTCTGAGTTAGTTTAAAACCTAGGGCAATGTTGGAAGCTCACTCCTTCTCTACTCTATACCTCATTTCTAAGTGCCTACTAGTCCAAAATTATAAATTTTTCTTGGCATGGAAATAAATATAAAAATTTAAAACATAATATACAATGATGTAAAATCATAATTACATAAGGGGACAACTCATTTTGAAAAATAAAATGTTCAAATGAGATTCTAATTTTTAATTTTTATTTGCATAATTTTTTTTTAAACCATAAAAATCCCTAAATTCAATATTGATGACATTATTAAGAACTTTCAAAAATTATTTCCTCAATTACAAAAAAAAAAAAAAATATAAATTTTAATAATACCCTTAGATTTATAAAATGCACATCATTCTTGTACACTTATAACATAGTTTTGGAATTTTTCCATAATCGTGACTCTATTATTACATTTTCTAAATTTGAAAATAATGAACAAGTAGATAAAAATGATTCATTAGTTCATTCCTATAAGAATAAATCCACATGTGTCCACCTAAATGTGGGCATGAAAAATAATAAAAATGATTTCAATATAGAAAATCACAAGGGAAATGACTTCCAAATTTACACTTGAAAATAATGGAGAAGAGAGTTTTCTTGGAGTGTGCACCTACAACAAGCTTTATCACTTACAAGATTTCCAATTCCCAAGCCAATGCACTCCCAAGTACAATCCAAATCTATGCATTATAATTTATATAATTTTTCTTTCAAAGGAGAAAGGGGAGGGTTTCGAAAAAAAAAAAGAAAGAGCAAAGTGAAAATGATAGTACTCTCTTCATTTTATAATTTTTTTCTATTTCCTTTTTGTGGGATATTTCAAAATATTTCAAATAGGAAAATTTTCATAACTTAAATATTTCATTTAATATTTATTTTATTTTCTTTCTTTCAAACATCAAATAAATTAATTTTGTACCAAAAGTTTAATAAAGTTAACGAATTACACAACCTAAAAACTAATAATTTTTCATGCAATAGTGCAATAAGGGAATACATCATAATACCGTTTCAATTTGATATTTTTCCTATAGCTATAGGATTTGGAATCAAATTTAAATTAAATTAAATTCTTAAGTATAACAATGCTATTTCCCATAAGATAACAATATGTTCTAAAAAATATAATTAAATACATTTTATTTATTTTCACTAAAAATAAAATATGCAATAATCATTTTGCCACTATGATGCAAATATTATCCTTTTGAACTCAAAGAATTAATTATTTTATAATCAAAATAAAAATGTAATTTGAAATAAGTTAAAAAATAATGTTGGAAGATAAAATAATCATATGCAAAGGACTCACTCCCTTTATGGGTTTGCACAACATGAGGATTCTAGAATTCCTTTCAATTTAGATATGAGCTTACATAGGGATTCAAAAAGTTCATTACACTCAAATTGAGTGAGATAGAGGTTAATGTTGATGGGTGTGTTTGCACACACCTTAGATAAAATAGTGAGTGCTCTATCTCTCTTAAAAGGAAATCAAATACCAATGAATCAAAAAATTAATACCCTAAGGCTTCGAATGTTAGGTCTCGACTTTACAAGATAGCTTAGTAACTCTATGTATTCTGTTGTTAAAAAAGGGGCCTTACTTTATTAACTAGAAACTTGATGATAATTTTGAATTGATTTCTATTAAAAATATGAAACCCTAAATAGTTTCTCAAATCCAAGATATGAAAATACCTTTGATCATTTGACTTACAATGAATTGATACTTTCCTGACTACTTCTGATATTTAAACTAAATTTCAAAAGATGGGTGAGATAGAGAAAGTTTTAGAAATCCTCTGGACAACTATAATGACAAATCAATACTTTAGATAGATAGATCCCACAAATAACCAATTCTTTCTTGATTAGAATAACTCACAATGCCATAAAAACATTACAATCTTCAAAGGAATAAATGTTTTCAAATCATGAAAATCTTCTCAAACACCCCAAATTTGACATAGCTTAACCAAACATCATAATCAAATTTAAAATATGTTTAGACTAACCATACAAAGAAATTTACAATTAGAAAATCATAAGTGGTATGAACTGGAGATCCATCAAATATCAAAGCATATCATCATTATTGCAATTGAACTTCACATAGTTATTGAAGAGGAACCATGCAAACTATTTGAAACAATAAAAAATGACACAAATCAATAATGCCTCTTCTTGTATTAATTTTAAAATAACCGAGTTTAAAAATTCCCTATCTAATCCTTAGACTGAACTTTACATGAGAAAAATGATTTCCTTTTATAGAGAAGGCAAATAAACTTAGTATAAAATGAAGGGTAACGATTAATGCAACACCAAAGGTATAGATTAAACATTTGCATATAATTATTGGGGTAACATTAAATATTATACACCTATATCCAACTAATTTCTATTACACCTTTTGCCTTTATGATAAAGACAAAATAACACCTTTTGAACCTCTTTTGGAGAGAAAAACATCTTTTAATACACCCAACACAAAAACTAAGAATTTTTGGATTTTTTTGAAGTAGGATCACAAAACAAAATATCTTCTCAAGAATTGGGGAACATGAATCAATGTGACACACTTTCCTTGAGAACATTTTAGAAAATGAATCGGTCTTGCAACAAATATGAAGACACTCTAGACTTAAAGCATATCACCGTCAATGGTTATCCTACCATCTTCTTTCTCATTCCTTACATCTTTCATGAATGCATTAAGCAAATGAGTAATCTCATTCAGAGGAGGACCTTTTGTAACATGAATCCTATAGCACTGGGTAACATAAGCCTTAGTAAAAAAATTATATGAAACCTTCCTAGCATGAGTTCCATATTAAAATTTCTTGATCTTAGACAAAAATCTAGCAACAACATGCAAATTATCCTAACTAAATTGGAATTCCCAAGGATATCCATGTAATGACAACTTCCACTACTATTTGAGTGAATCAACATTGAATTCAACAATCTTATCAACAAGTTTCTTGGTCAAAATGACAGGTCGACATTAGGTCATATCTCTTTAGTTGAAAAATGCATCAAATATATTGATCAGGTAGTGTTCAGAGGCTATATGCAATAGGAAACGTCTTGAGTATCTCTTTCAGATTTTCTAAATGTTTGGAATAGTTGAATTATACATCACTTAAACTAAAGAGGTCACTAAACTAGAAAACATGAAGTTTTCTAAACTAGAAAGCAGGAAATTATTCATCTAGAAAGCATAGAATGAATAAACTAGAAAGCGTGAAATATTTAAACTATAAAGCATAAATGATTAAACTAGAAAGCATGTAAATTACTTGAAAAGGAGTACTTGCAATAAAACTATAAGTTGAAATGAAAACAACCTTTAACTAACATCTAGCTGTTAACAAAAAAACAAACTTAACAACCTACAACTAACAACTAGAGTGGGTGCCCCAGAACTTCAGATAACATAACTAAAGACTATAAACTCAAACTACAATGTACATGAATAACTTAACAAATCTCGACACATGCAAATAACATTCACTCATGTTTATCATTTACAAAATAAAAAAAATAGAATTGAAAATGAAATACTTATCTATCTATTCTATAGTTCCTCGAGTGGCCAACTCTCAAGTGCTACTACATTCAACTCAGATCACATAAACTCTGTATCTTCAAAATTAATCTATCCAAAGTAATTCCATCACACAACACTAACAATTCAGAATGAGACGGGAAAAACTTTTTTTATTCATATCAAAAGTATAACTTAGAAACATAGTTTAAGAACACATTATGACAACATAACGATATCTCTCTATCATTGCTTTTGGCGGTTACATATATTTATACAAAAATTGCTAACAAAATCCTATAATTCAGATGGTGAAGATCACCACTGAAAAAGTCTTCAACATAATTCAACTAACTAACGAACTTAAGTCCATAACATAAAGCATTAAAGAGTCTCAGAGTGAGCCATAAAGTCTTTTGAATAGAAAATAATAAAAAGCTTTAAAAACTCGATCCACCATGCTCTTCCTAAAATTCTGGCACCTATACTTCTGACACTTGTCTTCAACTGTATTGAAGTCTGCGTTGAATCCTCTTGGCTGAGCATAATGACCAACTGTTCACAATAACCTATACAATAATAGAAACTAAACCATTATGTTAGCGCGGGTTAGCTTATTTCAAACAATTTCAGGAATAAAGATTATACATTTTTTCACAAAAAGCTAGCAATTACTAATCCTAAAGATAATTAATTGGTAGGATAAATGTGGCTGGGAGGAATAAGGAAGGGTATTTGACTTATTAAATTTATGAGGTTATTTTTACCTCATCACTTCTCCCCTTCCTAAGCTTGAGTAGGTCCTCCTGCTCTTTGCTATATCCACTATCTTGAATTTCCCCTGTTTCTACTCAACTCTTCATACTTAGCATTGAGGTCATAAAAATCATCTGATTCTCTATCCAAATCCTTAGGATTTCTCAAGAAACCATCATTGAAAATAACCCTTGCTGTCCATCTCTCAAAATTTTCAAAACTTTGATCTGTGGTAACATGTACTACAAGGGGTGGTGAAAGAAGTAATGGAGGTCTATATCTCATGCCAATCCAGTTAGTTTTAAGTTGTTGTAGATACCACCCAAGGCTTCTGCTCTTCTATAGGACCATTTAATGTTAGTGGGTGAAATCACCTCTCTTCTCTTGAGATACATGGGGAGAGGAGTGTATCTCTCCTCACAAGCATTCCAAGCTCTTCCTATTAATTTTGGGTCCCGATCTTGAAAATGCTCAAAGCATAGCTGAAGGTTATTATTGTCTTTAATTTTCATAGTTTCTTTAATCTTATTGCTCTAGAACTATGCTTTGAAAGTAGAAGGCTTCCACGAGGATACCTCATTTGGAGTCCAACAATTCTCTCTGCCTGTGCATATTCCCTTATCCGCTCCTGCCATTGAATTTGATTCCACATGGTAGATATAAATGCCCTTAGTTGAACTTCACCAACAAAGAAATTAACATATATATATATATATATATATATCTCCAACAAAAAATTATGAACAAAGAATTCACACAACAAATTTTGTTGATCGGGAGTTGATTCTGTAAATATTTTAATAAACTTTGTCATCAGGATCATGTAGCTAATTGTTGTAAATTCTCAAGAGTTTCCATCTTAGGAGCTACTCATTTAGAAACACAGAGTATAGTCTAGAGGGTCTTCTACAGGCTAACGATAACTCACCAATTTTACAGACATCTTGTTTAGCTCGATAAACCTTTTCAAATGATTCTTTTAACAAGACTAGCTCCTTTTTCAGCCTAGCATTTTCTACAACTGCGTGCTTCAAAAAATAGCATCTCTCCTTCCATTTCATTAGCAGGGGAGGTATATGAACTTGAAACCATTCCATTAAGGTTGGTTCAGTTTGTGTCCCTTTAGACTCCATTATGGGCTTGACATCACTCTCCTACAAATCTTGTTCCAATTCCACAATTTTGCTCAAGGAAGCATGAAGCTCAGTTTTCTGTTTATCCTTTTCTTCTTCAAAAGCAATGAGAAATTGCATAAAATTATCTGTTAAACCTTTGATTTTCCTATCTTTTTCAGGAAAATCAGTCACATACTTTTTTCTCTCATCATTCCACTGTTGTACTTGAAATTGTAATTGTTCAATAAGCTTATCTCTTTGTTCCATTTGCATTTTAAAGTTTACGATTTCTTGATTTCTCTTCTTTATAATCGCAGTGTGTACTATTTCCTCTTGTTATTGGCTGATTTGGTCTTTATTTCCTTACAATTGACATCTCAACTCAACAATTTCTTTTTTTAACTTTTCTAGTTCCATTTCCCTCTTATCAGATTCCTTATCCCCTGTATTAACAAAAAAAGGTAGATTAGGGATTTCCACATCATCACTAATTACATTTTCCTCAACACTAATTACATTTCTCTCATCAGGTACATAAAGTGAACCTTGCTCAGTAACTCTATCAATTAAGGGAGACAATCGTCCCATAGGATCATCCTCAACATCCAAACAATGTGGTGATTTCTCTCTTTCTTCTTATTGCCCTGATTGAGATGGTACATTCTCCTTTTCGACCTCAGGGGATTAACTAGACTGCTTCCCACTTTCTTTTGTTGACTCA
>VDFB02280207.1:0-25400 GCA_007258455.2 Sequoia sempervirens | reverse complement strand
TTGTTCTTTGGATCTGAGTATATATGGGCTCTCGTGCCATGTTCACAATCTTGATTTCTCCTTATGCTATTTGTCTGTGTAGTTCATGGCGGTCCCTTGCAAATCCTCTCTTTAGGAATATTAACTGTTTTTGGATTACCCCTTCTTTCTATGATTCTTTTCTTTTACATTTATGTTTTTGTGTTTAACTATTTTAATAGCCTAGGGACCTCTTACCTATTTTCTTCTCTATTGTAACTGGTTATACTTTCAAGTCCCATTGAATTTCTTTGGTCACCAGTGCCCCTTTAAGTTACTGTTTCATCAATACAGAAGAAATACACTAAAATCTTCTCCTCTTTATTGGTATCTTGCAAGTCAACAAGATGTGAGACAGAAGCATTTGGTGCTGAGAACAAATTTAAATTTTTTCAATAAAACCAATTTAATTGATTAAATTTCGGTGACGGATTTACCATTTTCTCTGGCCTTCTTCTGACTTTTTATTAGCAGGAAAATATTCAAATTACCTGTAAGTATAACGGTGAGTTATTTGCATGAGTTGATAATTTATGGCATATGCTGAGTAAGTGTTGTCTTGATTTTTTTCCTGGTTGTATCTTGCGAGTTTCTCAAGAGAGATGAATCTATTCCAGTGTTCATTTTTGTATTTAAAGTATCATTTATGAATTAAAATACAACAAATGAAGGAATTTCAAAAGAATATGAATGGGGAATCTTGTCCATCTTATTATTGCATGGGGTTATCTTAATGCCAAATATATCGAGCAATTTGGCTTGGTCTTCCTCGAAAGGTGACCATAATAGATAAGTGTGGAATTGAAGTTCATGGTTATTAATGACGGGCAACATGCAGTACAAACAAGTGCAACTCCTCTAACAAAAGAAAGAGAAAAAGTAAAAAGTGAGAAATACTTCATATGCCTAAGGGAGTATTGACCTGGAAGAACAAAGACATCTAAGGGACCCATTCTGTTTAGCTAAGCATGAGAGGGCCCAAAATCTATCCAAAGCAAATTCCAAAGGACTGATTTGCAATGAATATATGTTATATAATATTATGTATATAGAAAATACAGGTTCTGAATATAAAATGTTTGTGGATCCATTGCATATTAGTATTTATATAGGAAAGATAGGGTTAAATTCTGATATGAATATTGCTAGCCTGTTTAGTGATTTCATTGGAATCCTTTTCCTTTGTAAATCTATCTGAAGGTAGAGAGGTTTCTAGAAAAGTATTGCTCTACACAGAATACTCAAGCTGAAAGGATAAGGTGATGCTCTACACATTCGCTTTATGTTGTTTGGACAGGAGCCTGTATAACATTTCTGATTTTGACAACAGCACTTTTAAAATTTTGGAAATGGAAGAAAAGCACACTGACATGCACAAATATATGTTTTTAATTTTATTTTGAGATGGTAAGGCTCAGGGTTCAAATTCATGCCACATGGTCATTAGTTTGCCTGAGTTGGAAGTTTGTTTACTGGAGAATATCTCCAATGGGGTATATGCACTGATTGTCTGTTTATGTAGCATAATTTATTTACGCAAAAGTTTGTTGAGCTTCTATCATAGACAAGGGTTATCTAGAAACCTTCTGCAATTGGAAATAGGTACCCATACTTGCTTCTCTCAAATCTAAATGGCTATGCTCAACTGTCAAAGTGACATGATCAATCAGGCTTGAGCACAACAAATAGTTCCTTATATCTTTATCTGTGGAGAACTTGATTCGTGTGTTGCATCTTGGCAAGAGGACATGCTTTATTCATGCCAAATTCATGCCACATGGTCATTAGTTGCCTGAGTTAGAGGTTTGTCTGCTGGAGAATATCTCCGACAGGGTATATGCACTGGTTGTCTGTTTATGTAGGACAAGTTCACAAAAAATTGTTCAGAAGTGTTATCTAGAAATAGATACGGGTACAATACAGCACAGATACGTGTTAGAAACTGTACCCACGTGTATTAAAAAAAACCATGATTTTCTAGCCGTGCAGATACTGTATGATTTGATTTTTAAAATCTGATGTGAATCTTCTTAAACTTAATTTTATAGAAGTTTCAATTGTGCAAGTTTTTAATTCTTTTTTTTACAAATAAAACCTACATCAAATGAGGAATACAAATGAAATATTTTTCTATTTTAGCAACCCATTTTTCTGGATCTGAACTGTATTATTCTTTTGGTGTTATAATTTTATTATGTTTTTATAGATTTTAATAAATTTATTGTTTATAATTTTACATTTTTATTTAATATTTATATTATGTTTAAATTTGCCAATAGTGACATGGTGTGATGGTTAAGGTGTTGTGTTGTTATCCTTGACATCAGGGTTCAAACTCTCTTGGGGTGTAATTGTTTTTTACTTGAGGATTATAAGTTCTGAAGTGAACAACTATTGATCCCATAATATCACATATTTGATAATATTTTGATTAATATGTGAAACGAATATATACAAGATATAACATTAATTCATTCTAGTACTAATATGAATAATCACAATTGACTGCACAACTATTGGACCCTGCACAACTAGCACAACTAGTGGCCCCTCTTCCCTAAATTATTATTTCTATTTTAATTTATATTTACTTATTTTATTATAGTTTTAAATTTTTAATTAAGATTTAAAAAAATAATGGGAAAGCGAATTTTTTATTTTTAAATTTAGATTATTATTGTTTATATTTGTTTTTTAAAATTTTAATATATTTAAATATTTTTTATTTTTAATTCACATTTAAATTTTACTCTATTTTATTTTAATTTAGATTTAAATGACATTATTGTTGATTTAATTATAGGTTATAGTTTGTATATTGTTTTGCATATCGTAAATCGTTAAATCCTCGAATTTCAAGATGAAATTTGGTGAAATTCAGTGAACTTCAAAGAAATGCTGAAAATTCAGTCTCCTTCGCCCTAATTTTCGAATGAACAAGGGCTTATCATTCTTTTCTACAATCTGCGGTGTTCATTGAGTAGTGATGGATCAACGAGGACGACTGACGGGTTTTTGATGTGCTTTTGTTGGGTTTACTTCGATCTACGCCACAAAAGTTCGAAACCCGGTATTGCAGGTGAGTCGGGCTGCAAAGGTAGACTGCTACTTGTTTAATAATCCGAATTCCGAAAAGCTCCTCCAGAGTATGGGTTCAATGGGTTGTGCAATTTTGTCGTGAATTGACTCGAGGATGGAATAACGAGAGGCAATGAGGGGTGTCTACGGAACTGCTCCTTCACGGTCTCATAAATTGAATTTTTAATGGAAGGAAAGAGATTTTAATTTAGGTTTTGTTTTTATTTTCCAAATAAAATTTAATATCTTTATATTTTGGTTTTTTAAACGATGTTGATCTGTCTTCTTATTAATATATTAAAATATAATATTTTGAATATTTAAATTAATTTTTTAATTATATTTATTGTTTAATATAAAAATTTAATATTTTAAAATATTCAAATTAGTTTTTTAATTATAATATATTTATTATTTGTATACTATTAAATTTAAATTAAATTTTTAAACATATTTATATTATAATGTTTTAAAATTTATTATAATATATTCAAATTTAATATAAAATCGTTTTATATTTATAGGTTTTTTTTTTAAAAATTTAAATTTATATAAGACAAATTAATCACGAATTTCCTAGTGATGAGCTAGCTTTGTCCCTTTTACCAATTACATACCATTACAAAATTGAAAATTTAATTTGTCGTAAGTTCAGGGCATCAGGCAAGCTTTACTGCCTACCTCACCATAATTTAGTTGGCCTATTTTAACTATCAAAATATATATGGTCTTATCGTGCCCAATTCCATTTCTCTTGTTGATTAAATGCATAACACACGAAAGAAGGAAGCAAATGAAGAATTATATTTTTAGAATGTAAGATAAGGCAATTCAGTGCTCTTTACAAGATTTGAATCTCTTTTCTCCCTCCTTGTAAAAGAAATATTAAGGAATACAAAATTTAGTGCAAAATCCATGAAAAAATATGAATATCCAATGGTTTCTCCTAAATATTGTATTTTTTATTTATTTTTTCATTTTCCCGCAGCTACTAAAAAACTTTGGCCCAGTATCTATCCTTTGGAACCTCAATCCTGGCAAAAAGTTGAGGGTGTTCCTATGATATGCTTGCACTCTTTGCAGACCAACCCTTCACCTGCTCCTCCAGCTTTGGCTTCACAGACAGTTGTTCAATGCCAGCCTATCAAGGTAAAATACTTGAATGCTAAATAAAAACTTGATCTAAAAGATGTTCAGAAATATTTATTGAATGGGTACATAAATTTTTATTTAAAAGATGTTCAAAATAATTTTTTGAATGGGTACATAAAATATCTATCTAATAGATGATATAAGATTATTAATTGAATGGGTATATTCCATTTTTTTCAAGAAGCAATTGCTCACAACAATTTGGCTGTTGTAGATAAATCTTAAAGAGGACTCGTTCTTAAGAATTGCCTCTTTCCTGGCTGATGGCATTGTCGTAAATCCTAGGGATATTTTACCTGATACTTCAGTGAACAATTTTTACTTAAGTCTCAAGGAGTTTGACCTTACAATACCAGTGGATGCTGCAAAGATAGATCAAGAAATTCGTAGCATTGTTGATAACTGCTTCACAGGGGCGAGACTCCATGTGGAAAGTTTGATTTTTGCACAGTCCCCATCTGGGGCATTTAAGCTTCTAAATCTGGATAAAGATCCAGCATGCTTTTTGTTATGGAAGGGTCAGCCTATTGATTCCAGTCAGAGGAAATGGATGATACGAGCGGCAAATTTGAGTTTATTTCTGGAAACAGGAAACTTTGATGATTTATCTCTGAGTAAAAACCATTTAGATTGGAAATCAGGTTTGTGGAAGTGTGTGGAGTTGCATGAACCTTGTATGGAAGGAGCAATGGTGACAGCAGATGGCAGCCCATTGGTCACAGTGCCACCTCCAGGTGGTGTAGTCAGAATGGGTGTGGCATGTAAAAAGTTCATTTCAAACACGTCTCTAGAGCAACTACTTTTTGTTTTGAAATTATATGCATATATGGGGAAAGTGGGTGAGGATATTTCAAAAATTGGCAGCGGAGATAGAGAAAGGACTAGAAGTCAGAGCATTAATGGAAACAGAGGTCTGGATAAGACAGGATCATTTGGTGGCTTTGTTGAAATGGTTCCTAGTGATACTGCTGTTACTCTTTCTGTTGATGATGTCTATCTTAAGTTCCTTGAGTCAATTCCTGCCCAAATGGATATTCAAGGTCCACCCTTAGTTCAGTTTTTGGGTACCGGACTAAATATTAAAGTAGCTCATAGAACATTAGGTGGAGCAATGGTAATATCATCTGTTTTATGCTGGCAAAGTATTCAAGTTGACTGTGTTGAGACAGAAATAAAAAGTTCAGAGGCAGATCAAGGGCCAAACAACAAAATTTTAAAGCATCACCCAGATGGTACAGGATCATTGTTGCAGACTCGAGAAAACTATTCAAAATTTATGCACGAGATTCCTCAAATGCGTCCAGTTTTGTGGATTAATGTGCAGAAAGACAACTTAGTAAATGGCGATTCGTATCAAAATAGTTCTGCTGGCTGTTTACCCTTTTTGGATGTACGCATAGTCCATGTTCTTCCATATAGAGCACAGGATGCAGAGTGCCATAGTTTAAACATCACTGTAAAAATGTCTGGTGTACGGCTAGGAGGTGGAATGAATTATAATGAAGCCCTTCTGCACCGTTTTGGTATTCTAGGACCAGACGGTGGACCAGGAGAGGGATTAAAAAATGGACTGAAAAATCTTTCAAGAGGTCCGCTGGGTAAATTGTTTAAGACATCACCTCAAATCAAAAGTGCCAGAACTGAAGGTGCATTTTTTTCTTAAGGGAGTTGTGTTGGGAATCCCCTACTTTGTGATTTTTAACTTATTCATACTCCAAAGTTATTTGCTCTAACCCATTATCTTTGACTAATGTGCAGCTTATGTTTCGGAAAAAATAGATAGTGATCTATCTTTGGAGCTCACAAGTCCAGATGACATTGAGATAGATATCAAGTTGCAAGATTGGCTCTTTGCTCTAGAAGGTGCAGAGGGTGGAACAGAACTACCCAGTTTACAGTTGCTTAAAACGTTCTCTGTTCCAAGAGAACAAAGATGCTGGCATATGGCATTTCGATCTATGTGTATTAGTGCAAAGAGCAGTCAGAAATCTTCTAGCAATCTACTATCACAACTCGAAAAGCCTGGAAAGAAACCTCCTGTTGAAGTAATCAATGTGAGTTTTAGTGTGCTTAGTAGCTTATTATGTTCAAATTTATCAGTCTCTTTATTGCAGAAGTTTAAATCTATATCTGTGCAGAAATATCATTGTAATGTACATACCGTGAAAACAATATAAATTGTTTTATCATTTTATCAGGTGAGTTTGGAAGGACTGAAGGTGTTAAAACCTAAAAGCATAAATCTCAACACACAATTGGTTACAAACACAGATTCTGTAGAAAGTTGCTCATCTATTCCAATTGCTCATGATTTTTCTGGGAAAAGTAATGGATTAGTGCACAGTCACAACTGGGGATCAGAGACAGAAATTACTAGCAATAGTGGAGTCGATCTCAAAGTTCGTTTGGTGATATCCAATAATGATGTTGATTTTGGAATGGGCGAATGGATAGTGGAGAGCGTGAGGGGAGCTATTAATGAGCCGGTACTTCTTCAGTACCTAAACTTTTGACCTTACATAGAATGATACGAGTTTAGCTCTGGAAATGGTTGATTTATTGCAAACAAGTTTGTAGCTATTGCTAGACCTTGCCTTTAACTAGCTAGTTCGTGAACTGCTTGCAGGTGGAATTTGAGGCAACAAAGGAAGAATTGGAGTATCTGCTGCTTCTTTCCAAGTCAGAAATCGAATCACTAAGCAGAATCACTGCAGGGGTTTTGCAGATATTGCAGCTTCAAGGATCTTTAGGTCAAGCTGCAATAGATCAGCTGAATAATATTGGTAAATAGATTGTGTAGCCTTTTTATCTATGCTATTGCTAATTGACATTCCACTGTTATTGTATTTAAATTTTTTATTTTCATTCTGTTAATTGCTACAAAAACTATTTGTCTTTAATATCTGCTCTATCATATGCGCAGCAAGTGGCATTTTGGATAAGGTTGTTACACCAGAGAAGTTTGGTCGGCATAGCAGCACTGGCAGTGTTTCATGTGTACCTGCAGATTTCCATGTGGAAACTTTAAGCGAAGGTGTAGAATCCACTCTTTCCATGCTTGAACAGTCTGTTTCTGAGGCCCAAATCTTATGTGCAACGTTAAGTAGGCATTTAGTGGCACATCCAGGAGAAGACAAAGATTTCACTCCAAGCAGTTCGAGAATTTCTGCAGAGTTGGACATCAAAGAGCTTAAAAAACACCTTGAGACAATGCAGGCTTCACTTTTCAAGCTTCGTAATAAAGTAGTGTAAGTTGGTTGCTCCTATGTTGTAATATAATTATTCATTTATAGAATGCAATGATTCTTTTGTACATATCATGAGGCCACATATAGCGAGTTGGTTAAAGTATTACCCTAGCTCTGGTAATTTTCATGTGAGAACAAGAATAAAGTTGCTAGGCGAATCCTGACAGAGAAGCATTTCAAAGGCGAAATTGCCGATGGTGTGCCCATCCCTTTTTGGTACCAAGATAAAGACTATTTTCATCTGTAGACTTGCAATGCTGTATTCTCAATTTAATGTCGTTTTAGTCGATGGATTTTCCTTTTAACTGTCTCTTCTGTCGACTGCAAATAGACTGCCTCTGATGGCACAAAAAGCCATGCAAAGAAAATAAAAAGCAAACTGCAGTGATTTATGTGCAAGGCCCTGGACCTTATTGGGAGTTTCATTATATGGGATTGTAATTCTAAGATTGACATGGGGATGATCGTTCAAGTTACGTGGTGTGTTGGTCAATTTTGACAAAGAATGTCACAAGATAGAAATAAGAATGTACACTATGGGGCAGAATTGCTAATAATACGTAGTTTGTATGGCATGGTTATATGCGATGGCGTAAGTGCATGGCCAAATCTAGGCAACATCAGTTGTAAAACATAGAACAGTCAAATAGTGGTAGAAATTAGAGATTTGCTTCAAAGGTGATGAAATTAGATGTTAGGGGCTATCCTGTAGAGCGGAAATTAGATAACAATCTAATTATGTAAAGCTTGGCATTTACACAAACATTTAACAAGGTGAACAAGCCCATCACAATCAAAAGAAGTCACCTCTTCGAGGCTAAATTCTCATGAATCAAGAGAATTGAAAACTCTTCAAAACAACCCTTTTAGAAGAAAGAGAGTAATAAAATGAGTGATATAACATGTATTGCATGTAATATAGTAAACAAAAGTCCACCAATTTCCCTGATTTACGAAGTATTAAGAGCATGCAAGAGATCTAGGCCCAAAAGACGAACCACAAGTACGTTTTTGGCAAATCCATAGTATGAGAAAGAGTTCAAGGTAGTAAACAGAACATTGAGAGAACTTGGGATGGACAAAGAAAATAAGAAATCTTATGATAATTTTATAAGCTCCAAAAAATAAAGTTATGTGAATGCAAGAAGGAAAGACCTAATCTCTCTTGAAAACTTGAAAAAAACAACCCTAAAAGCTTTTGGAGGAAATTGAAACAAGAAGAGAAACAAAAAGAGAAACAAAAAGAGAAACAAAGAGAATAATATCATTGGCATCCAAAGGATAGAATGTGCAAACTTGCCCAATCAATCAAGGCATATAGAGTCTAGTAGAGGGGGTGAAGTGCAAGACATAAATGTTCTACAAGATGAATATTTAAAGTGGGGAATAGAAGTCCTAGAACCACACGTTAAAAACATTTTTAATAGTGTCATCCAATATGGCTTCCCAACAAAGTGGATGATTAGTGTTGTTATCCCTCTTTATATAAATGAAGATATTGATAATTTGTTAAGCTGCCGCATTATTATGGTCAATTCTCTTATTGGAAAACTTTCAAAAACATGGTAGAGTGCATAATTAATAATTTGGCAAAAAAAGAGGGAAAAAAGGGCAAAAAGATAGGCAAGTTTCAAGTCAAGGTACTCCACTATAGACCATTGCATCACTCTTAGGTACTTGATTGAAAAATATGGGAGATCTAGGGAAGAGGCTTTTTGTTGCTTGTGATTTTTTTTTTATGACATGACACCTAGAGGCAAACTTGGAATAGGATGGAGGAACTCAAAATCCCAAAGGAGTATAAAGTGATAGTTCATAGACTTTGTGAGCAAGTCCAGGGTAAGATTAGTAGAAGAGGGGAAATACTAGAATGCTATCAAGCAACATTGGGGTTTGCCCGCTGTGGTGGACTGGTATCAGGGTTTGTTGGTGGTTGGCGGGAGGATTTGGCTGTTTGCGGATGCCCTTCTTTCTTCCTGGGGTTGGTTGTGCGTCCGTGGGGGGTCTGGTCTTTGGTTGAGGCCAGATTTGTGCCTGGCGACAGTATTCTTGTGGAGGGTCATGTTCCTTCTTCGAGGGGTGGCCTCTTTCTCCCCTTTGGTGGGTGGACCTTCCTCCTTTGTTGGTGAAGGCAGTTCACGATGGGCCGGCTTTTTCTTATCTTCGGGCCCCCTTCTTATGATTTTCTTTTTTTGCCTAGGTGCTTGGAGGCTTCCTGTTTTTCTGTGGGACTGTGTGGCAGATGGCATTGCCCTGATAGGATGAGCTTCATAACTGTGTATTTTAGGGCTTTTGTTGCCTTTGCTTGTTCTCAGTCTGTTTCACAGATTTTTGGTAGTTTCTCAGCTCCCTCTTGGCCCCTGTTCTCATTTGGTTTCCTTTTACTGCCTGGGGGTTTTGTTGCTTGTGTTTTTTCTGTTGGGATATTTGGTGGCTATTTCTACCCTGACTAGGAGAGCTCTTTGTTTGTTTATCTGAGGGTTGCTTTGTTTGCTTCAGCTTCAGCTCTGTCCCTTTGGCAGGATTATGCTGGTTTCTTTGTTTCTTTATTGGGAGAGGTGATTCTGCCATGGAGTCCTTCGGGGCCTCTTTGGGGTGCTTTCCTTTTTAGGATGGGGTCTGTGTGTCTTTGTTTATTTCTTCTGACCTCTGGGTTTTGTTGCAGTGGGGGTTTATCTGTCCCTCGCCTTCTTGGTTCCATGGCTTTGCTTTTCAAGCCGCTTTCGGTGCATCCTTGGGTTTTCTGGTCTTTCCTATGGAGGTGGTCCTATCTTCTATTGAGGGGGAGATGGATGTGGCTGGAAGTGACTGTTCTCCTATAGAGGTGGAGTGGGATGCGGCTTGTTGTGCTTGGAAAAGCTGTTGGGGGGCTATTGAAGCCCTATTTATGGTGGTTTGGGTTTTGATGGGAACCTACATGCTGCGCTCTTTTCTTTATCTTCTATGGAGGTGGAGATATTGATTTGGAAGCAGATCTTTGAGACTTTCAACCCCACGATCATTGACAGTTGCAGCTACAAGAAGCTGGGTTTTCTTTTCTATAGAGGTGGAAAGAACAAACGACTTTTGAAGGATACTGTTGGAGCTTTATGCTTTTGTGTTTACCTTTCCTATAATTTTGGAAGGGGTGCTTTGCTGGACTCTGCTACTTCTGCTGGTGGAGCTTTGATCATGATTTGTACTGTGAAAAGTTGTATTGGGTTTAAGGTCCCTGTCAAAACCTTGTGTTATGGGCTGATGGTCTTGTCTATAACAATGGAGTGTAGTGGGTTGTTGGGCCCGTCAAAACCAACGAAGTCAAGATTCAAGTGATTTCTTGATGCTCTTCTTGGCAACCTACTGGCTTTTGGCTGGTTGCTATTTTGCTGTGTCCCTGGTTTGCTGCTGGTTGTATTTTAGTTTATCCTTTGTGCAGCTTGTTCGTCTTGGTGTGGGTCTGGGACCCCTGTAAGTCCTGATGGTTTCGGGTCCATTCAAAACCTGTTGTACATGGTTTCGGGTCCATTCAAAACCTTTTTTCCCCATCTATCAAAAACATTAGTGTCAAGTAAGGCTATTCATTGATAAGTTAGAAGAATGGTTAGAATAAACAGATGGAGGGGGGTTCAACTTGCTGGATAATATTTAAGATACTTTTATATGTGGACAATCTCATCTTAAGTGCAAAAATAACTCATAGTTTGAGAGAACACTTGATGCAAGTGAATACAAATAAAACCAAATCAAGATCTTTTTTTTAAGAAAGAAAAATATAACTTAGCTTTCTTTTTGAATAATGCATGTTGAGAATAGTGGAAGAATACGACTACCTTGGGCTCGATTTCCATAATAGGTTAAGTTGGGGTACATATAGGGCAAAATGGATATGGGGGACGAAAAACTTTATACTTCTGACAAAATAGATGCAAGATTGTTGAACTATGGGATTGGAAAATCAAGATTGTTTTTGGCTTCCTTGTGTCACCGATAGTCCTTTGTAGGTGTGAAGTTTGTAATAGTATGTTGATTCACAATCAGAAGCACATAGGAAAAATCTAAAAACATTTAATCACAACCAACCCCAAAAATTAAAATTTCAGTTCTATATGAGAGTCTTACAACAAATACTCTAAATTTTAGTTATAGAAAACATTTCTTTAATATCATTATCTCAATAAAAATATATTTGGCAATTCCTTAAATAACATTTATTTGAGAGTGTGAGTGCCCAATACAAACAATCTTCAATTGCTTGAAGTTGGTCATTTAGAACATTTTTATTTAATTTAACTATCAATGATATTATGAAGAGGTAACTCATTGCATACTTGGCTAACCATTATAATCTTTCCACTCCTATTCTCTCTTCACTATCTAGAAATCTCTTCAAGCCCTACAATTTGGCCTTCATTATTTTTTCAAGATTACAATGCCACTTTTCTTCTTGATTTCTCTTCATAGACAAGTGGCGTTTTTGGACCCATCTATGGAAGCTACTTGAACTTTGTTTTCAATTCTCCAACAAGCTAGATAATGGAGGCCATTAAGGAAGTCATTGGCATTGACTACTTAGAACTTGATATGATTAGTTGTGTAAATTTTGAGGTAGCTTATATTTCCTATCTAATTACTTGTAGCTTGCTTAACCCACAACAAAAATGGTACTAGTGGCATTAATGTTTGTGCAACCATAGTATAGATAGGTTGGATGTAGTGAGTGATGGATTGACAATTCTTGTTGGACAATTTACTATTGGTTAGGGATGCAATTGGAGGTGTGGCTTTCGTAGGATCACCATGTGAGTTGGATCAAAGAATCATGCGACTCATTGATAATCTCCACATAGTCTAGGAAGTCCTTAAGTTGGCTATTTGCACTTGTGGTTAGGGAGGTGACAACATTTTGAATGAATTGTCAACTCCATTTTTCATCATTTTATAGATAGATTTCCATTCAAGCTCCCCTAATGGTGAAGTAATTCCTTCTAGGTGTAATAAAAAATTCCAATGGAAATAGAACTATCTAGGATCATGGGAGTCTAGTATTTTAACTAATTTTGGTCCAATATTTGTAGAAATATTGTTGTTATCTCCTTTTTTGATTTTAGGACCTCAATCATGTAAATTGGTTGTATGTAATGTAATAGTTTTTGTCCATGGTAGGTTCTTTTTCATGAACTTATGCAATATTTTTTACTTGTATATAATACAAGCAGAGGGGCCCTCTCCCCTCTTACTCATTAAAACAACTTAAAATTTCCCTTAAAGTGGCGGTGAAGAGGATTAACCTAAATAACATTTACATGATATTTTTACACATAATTAACATTACAACTATAACTAGTATGCTTGATGAATGCTTAACCACTTTAGAACTTATTTAGTGTCACTCATCACTCACAAACAATTAGAACTTATCGAAATATTAATCAAAACAAGAATATCATCAAATACACATGCTTACATAAATACTAATAAAGTGAAAAACACATAAATTTATACACATGGAAAAAAATTTAAAACTAAAAAACTAAAAAACAACTTTGAGTAAGTCCATTTATTACCAACAAAGACTATTATCTTGATTCCTCAACACACTCAAAACTTGATGAAAACAAAAGAGGTATATTTATCAATTGACTATACTTGTAGCAACTACTTTTACACATGTAGCAATTTTTAAATGACCTATAGTAATATGTAGATGATTTCTAGCACAACTATAAGTAGGTCTAAGGTAAATTGGTAGCATTATGCTAGAATTTTCTTCAAAAATGTTTTTATTAAACCAAAAGTTGAAAAATGGTATCATCTCAACCAAGTGAAGGGGTTACAGTAGAAAAGGGGAAAATTAAAGAACCTAGGCATGAAGAAGTTACAAATTCAAATCAAGGAGATGCTTCTAATCAACTTGAGAGCCATGTACAATTGACATCCCTAGACTAGCGAGATGTGCAAACAAAACCTAAAGCTTCTGCTCCTTCATGGTTGGAAGCCAAAAAAACAAAGAAGACAATCATAAGTGGAGGTTGTCTCCATTGATCTAAAGGGCGTTTTGTAGTAGGTAGACACTTTCAATTTGAGGAAGAAGTCCAAGGTACTATTATCAACTGCAAGACATGCCTTGGAACAAAGATTATGCAAATTTCCACCCCAATAATGGATAAGGATGAAAGAGAACTCAAACAAGAGGAGTATCAAGTTTCTACAATAAATCTAGGACATTCCACAAAGGAACAAGAAATTGTGAAGTTGTAATCTAATATAGCCACAATTGTTGCTAGGCTACAAAATGATTAAAAAAAGCAAGATTTTTAAAAAATAGTTGAACTTAAAATATACATCAAATAAGTAACGGCCCCCTACAAGTTACAAATGAAGCCCCTATCACTCCAATCATAATCTCCAAAGAAGAAGCCTCTTCACTAGATAAAATTAAAAATATATCCAATTATTAAAGAGAGGATAAATAAATTGATAGAAGAGGGAGGGGAAAACATCAAAAAAGTAGTAGAATCATGGGAAAGTTAAAATTAAAAATATATCCAATTATTAAAGAGAGGATAAATAAATTGATAGAAGAGGGAGGGGAAAACATCAGAAAAGTAGTAGAATTATGGGAAAGTGCAATCACTTGGAAAAAAGAATTAATAAACGAGTAGAAGAATGTAAAGCCAAGAAAGAACAAAATGATATAAACTTCCCAAGTCACTTGTCATCAAAAGCATGAATGATCAAATGCTATTACAAGAAAACATCTTAAGTAATAAAACAATTCCCAAAATAAGAAAACAGATTGAGTTATTAAAATGGGAAGAATATGGGATCAAAGAATGCATTGAAAAAATGAAAAAGTTGGGAGCAAAGGCAATGGATTTGAAATTTGAAGAATCAATGTTTACAGAAAAAATAATTGGCTTCAAATTTAATCTAAATGAAACTAAAGAAGAAGATATGATGCAAGAGGTATTCAAGAAGACACCGACACATTAGAATAGATGGTAAAGGCATTTAGTGAAGATGTACTGAATAAAGCTATAAATCTTAAAGATTCAATAAAGGAGTATGAAAAGAATGTGTGGATAAGGAATATTCCCAAGAATATCCTTAAGGATGGAATATGCTTTTGTAATAGAATATTCTCATATTTTAAATCTTAGTCATTCATTTTCAAATTAAATCTAGATCATCCATTTGTAACTAGCTGAATATGCTTTTGTAAGAGAATATTCTCATATTTTTAATTTGTCATTCATTTTCAAATTAAACCTAGATCATCCATTTGTAACTAGTTTTTGGCATCTTTTGTCAATAAAAGGGCCATCAATCTGTCATTTCAAAGGAGAGAAATTATTGATAACGATGGAACTAGCAATAAAAAATTGTTATTATTCAATTTTCTTATAGTTTATTTTCATGTAGATTTGTGCATTATGTCTTAGATCGCTATGAATTTATAATTGTATATCCATAATGACCCAAATAGGTAGCATGGTTGGTTAAGGGCTTTACGTTCGTCCCATATAGGTCCCGAGGTTGACTCACGCTCTTGGATGATAAATGGTATGGTTCGTGTCGGGTGCGGTCCGTGCCCCTAGAGGACTAGTCTTGCCTCCTTCGTCCCCCAAAACCTAGCAAAATGTAAGACCAGGGCAAGGGTGGTGGAGCTTGCTAGGCGAAGTTGTAGATCTGAGCGCAATGGACTTGAGGATTGGGGATACCTTTGAGTTACCAAAATAAAAATAAAAATTGTATATCCATACTTGTCAGTCATCTCTAGATATCAAAAGTGACTTGAACATTCTTTCATATTATGAAATACTGTAAAATCGTGCCATGTTTCTAGGTATTTCATAGTCTCTTTCATGATTTAAATTTTTTCCATCGAGTCTTGCACCATCTATATGTAAATGCGACCATGTCTAGTGAAATATAGATTGGTTTCATTATGTTAAGTTGTAAATTAACGTGTTGATTTGTGCAATTTCCTAAATAAAAATTCTAACCCTTTTCTTCTCACCTTTCTTTTTCCATTTCTTTATCTAATCTAAATTTTTAATTAGATGGAAAATATTTTATTGGAGCCAAATCAAATATCAAAAATCTTTTGAGGGTTTGAAGAATAATTTAGTTTCTAGATAACCCTATAACCCAATATTTTGACTCTTGAACCACAAAGGCCCCTTGGTAAACAATATCCACAAAATATTGTTTATCATGCGAAGTGCAGAGTTGTAGAGTGCAAATTTGAGAAGTGTAGTGTGAGCTTTCATGTGTTAGACTATTGAATGTAGTGAGCAAAAGGTGTTTACAATTCTTTAGAAAGACTGCGAAGGTGTTGGTGATGCTATGGTGGATTTTTTCGTTGCATTGAGATGGATTTCTCATTGTAACAATCTTCTCTATCTTCTTTTCTATTCTGGAAGTGAGCCTTTCTTTCTTTTGTGTAGTGAGCCCTCCGCCAGTGAGCCCTATTGTATTCGGTGTTGAAATTACTTTATATTGTGAGTTAATCCTCACTGCGGTTTTTACCATCTTGGGTTTTCCATGTAAATCTGGTGTTCTTTGTGTATGGTATTGATTTGGTTTTGTTTCTATTATCTGCCTTCATGATTAATCATTCTAAGAGATTAAGAGTTAATTGAATTAATGCAGATTTGATTATTTGTAAGGGTTTTGAAGTTTTAAGGTACAACTGATTCACCCCTGCTCTCAGTTGTCTTGTGCATTCAACAAAATATGCATTCAAAAATTTGTCAAACACCTTGAAGCACTACATAAATAATGAAGAACTGGTTTGAAAAATCAATCGTTCTTGTATAAAGTTTGAAAATAGAAATGCTTAAAAATTCCATAAATCATGAAAACTAAACACCAACATTGTGCTTTTGGAATCCTTAGAGCCTATTATGGATTTAGTTACATGTTAGCGTTTCTTACAAAAAATACTAATATATTAAATCTAAGGAAGATAAATTCATATTTTATAACAAGGGTACAATACTCATCTCACATAGATGATTTTCATTTTTCCTACTTCTAACACGTCTATAAGTAGTTATCTTGTTAAAATAAAAATTTCAAACAAAATATCCACAACCAACTACAAACAATTACAAAAAAAACTCTCACTCAACATTCTCAAGGCTTATTAAACTAGTGACAAGTCTTTTGCAACTTGTTAATCTTCTCCATTTTTTCTAGATGTAAGATTGATAAGATTGATAAGAATTTGATGATCCACTCTTAATGAATTGCTTAACCAATTTTACATAATCCTTTATGATCTTCAAATACCAAGTGATTTCATTGATGTCCTCCATATTTTCAAACATTTTTTGAGGCTTAATGTATCCACCTTTTAACTCATTAAAAGTTTATTTATTTTCCTAGATATATCTTTTAACAACAATGAGATCAAATTCCTTGAAGTTTGACTTTGTAGGTGAAGGAGTGATCATTATGTCTAAAAGTTTAGCAAAGAAAACTCTTGAAAGTACACAACCTTAAGCTGAAAACTTTATATTTTGACTTTAGTTTTCCTTGAATAAAAAAATTAGAAGAATCCATATTCCTTTAACATTTTAAATGCTCAATACATTCGTGTAGCTATGTTGCCACTTTTTTTGACACACTTTTTTGTATAGTTAAAACATGTTTTCTCAACAACCATAAATATCCTTCAAGACCCCTACAATTTTGGTTTGCCTTCGTATCCTTTACGCTATACATAGCTCTCTTTTTTAACTCAACCTAACATTTGAATGACAATTAAAAATGTTAATTATTACATAACTATGCATTTCAACATGAATATTGGATAATGACATCATAGTACATGTCAATTAAAAAAACATGTAAAAAAATTATTGATGACTTCATGAAGATATAGAATGATTCATATGTGTCCTTGTCTACCAAAATATTTTCTATTTTCTTATTATCAAAATAATTTCATGACATCTTCAACAATATGGTCTTCCACAATATCAATAATTGGCATCCCATTAACCTTCAAAGTATATGTACAACATAACACAATGTTAGGGTAACAATGAGACCAAAAATAAGATTAAATAGACTAATTCCTTCAAAATTTTATTATCAATCACATTACATCACTAGGTCCACACATAAATTTTAATTTTAAGTATGTCGTGTAAAACTATCTATGCCAAATTTAACTAACCGACTATAGTAGTAAAACTCATTAGCAAAAGCCAATACTACTAATTCTTGACATAATATGTCTAAGTCTGTAAAGGCCTGTAAACCTTCATTCTAGTCAATTGCAATAGATGACATTCTACATAGCCCCATAAAAATAGTCAAACTAAACTTCAATTTAAAAAGTTAAGATTTTGATAATCATAAAAAAGATAGTTAAACTTAAATTTTATTAATAAAAAATTAAACACAAGTTCAATTACCTTTTGTGCTTAAATTTCATTATAAAGATAACTTTTATTACAATTATTCCTTCTACTAACTTCTACAAGAATGCTTTAGTTTTTAAGGTTGTTAAAGTATACCTCACCCTAGTTTTATACTATATATGTAATTAAGTTTCATGTGGAAATGCTACAAGTTTTAGGGCCACATGGTAAAATTAAAGTGCTTTGTGGGTGGTGAGGAGGTGAATTTAAATGGGTTTAATCAAGGGATACTAACCATAGAGTCAATTATTAATAAAATATTAATGTGTATGCATTTATGTCTAATTATATTATTATTTTGGATATTTTATTCTAATTAGATTATAATAGCTAGTCAAGCATGTGATGATTACTTCATAATATCAATGGTAGTTGAATATAATATTATGAATAACCAACTAAAAATAATTGAACATTTATTATAACTAGTTGTCTTCTCATTCATAGTTTCACACTAATTTTATTTTAGATATACTAATTTTTTTGGTTGGTAATAATGTAAAGCACACCACATTTCTAGAAGACATTGATGTAAAAGGATTTAACACTATAGTTTGCAAGTTATGAACTTAAAGATAGTGACCAAAAGAGTCATTACCCATATGGAAAAGACCAATTCAAAAAGTTGGTTGCCAATTATTTCTAAGTGGCAAGGACAATTTAATTGGTACAAATGGAGAATGAAATGCATGACTCTCGATAATCTATATCTATCAGATTATTCATTTTGAAGTACAAAATTTGTAAGTTGGTAGTTAGTTATAGATTTGAACAATCCTAATATTTTTTTGTAGTTTAATGCAAGCAGGGAGTTATGTGTCTTTGTACATGGATTTGAGATACCAATGCACTATTCTATGATGGTTAGATGCTCTACTAGAGAAGTACTTATTACAAAGGAAGATTTTAATGACATTGTTAAATCTGTAAGTGGTATTTTAATATCTATTGCAAGATCTCTTTCCTCATAGATTATATAACAATTCCCTCAAAATGAAATACTTGAAGCCATGTCTATTGTGTATCCTCCATTTTAGGTCCTAGGTCATCGTCAACTAGACTTATTTCATATGAAAGTAATTACATTGGTCAGACATTTTTCGAAAAGTTCAAAATACAATAGAAAAAAATAGAAGGAATTATAAATGCAACTAAGCTTAGAGAATAAGCTGGTCATTTTGCAATAACTATGATGGAACAATTTGACTCCATGGAGAATCCCATGGAAGTGCGATCAATAACAAGGGTTTGGGAAACCTTTGGTCAGAGTGAAATATTATGTATTTCATTATCAAGATATTTTAAACTTGTTCATTTATGTCAAACAATGATATTGGGGTCTATGGAGGATGAGATAGTTTTCAATGCATTGGGGTTTTTGAAATCAAATATAAGAAACAAACTAGATAAAAATTTGGAAAATTGCTTGAGGATGTATACAACTAGGTATGATGTTCGAAGTTTTCCTTTTGAAAGGGCACTCACAATCTAGAAGTCCATATGTGAAAGAAGAGAGTTGTGCATTTTAGAATTGTGAAAAAACACAAAACTATGAGCCATAGGATCAAACAATGAACAAAGACGCCTTCCACGCAAGAGATCTAAAAATAAAGAATTCCTATATTCTTCAACGAAAAACACCTACAAATGAACCTCAAGAATCTTCAAGGAAAATAGAAGTCCTCAAAGGTTGAGAGTTCGAGAGTAAATCTCAGAGTCAAAATCTCCAGGTGTGATAATACAATGAGGGTTGAGTGCTATATAGGAGCAACCCTAAATGTTAAAGGGATTAGATCAGGACAAGTGTGAACATCACATGTGATGAGACATAATGATCTAATAATAGCTCACTTGAGTTAACAAAAAAACACTTAGTTAACTTAATAAAGAACTCCTAAGTTTAGCTTAAGTGCATGAGAATAAATTAGACTAATAATTAATTAAAGGTTAACTAATTATTATCTAATGCATGATTACTCTAACAATCCCTTTAACATGAACTTAGGGAGTAGCTAAAAACCATAAAAAAGAATGCATGATGGGTCTCGACAAGCTAGGCTTGGTGAGGTACCCATGTACAAACAAAAGATCTCTCACAACTGGAGAAAAGGAGAAAACCATAGTGGGAGAAAACTCCTCTCCAGAAGAGAGAAAGGAAAATGAAGGACCGAAAAGCCTCCAAATCAAGGTGTGAAGGACTGAGAAGCCTCCAATCAAAACAATGTCCTAAAAAAGAGGAACATGTAAAACATCACTGAAGCATGAAGAAGCTGTCGATTGTTGTTGAAAGATGACTGATATGGTACTGAAATGAAAAACCTCCAGAAATAGGAATGCAAGAGTGTCCATATGGCAAATGATCCATCTCATTGAAATGTATGTAACTGGCCGTTGATGTATGTTGCATTTGAAAGTACATAGGAACAAGAACTAGATACATAGATCACTCAAGCCATGAAACCAAGGAAGTATTAGCACCAAAGAAACCCCACATAATGATGGAAAGGGAGAAAGGAAATGTACACTAAAACTGTGTGAAACCAATAAGTGCATGTAGGAGAAACAACCTACAAATAAAAAGGTGTGCAAACTAGGGCACACATGCATGAGGCAAGAATCACTAGAATTCATATTGTCATCGAAGGGACACTCACTTGACAAAGGTGTGATGGAAAACTAAAGGCAAACATCAACCCTCCCATGGAATTTTATATCATAGTGTGAATACAAAAGGCATAATAGGATGTGCAAAATCCCTAAAAAATTATACCCCAGAACATGGCACTTTATCTTAGTGCGTCTACATAATAAGAAGTGCATACAATGGAAGCCCATAATGTCCAAAAAGGGAATACATGCTAAAAATACAATTATTTGATAGAAGAAAAGGAAAGTGATAGCACCATAAAGAAGCACATGAAAAAACATGCACTTTAAAAAAAATGACATTGAAAACTTGGAGTCCGGATACAGAAGATATGGCCCATTGAATGAGAACTGAACAACAACAACATTGAGAAAATAAAATTTTGGAAAAAGCTAGAATTCAAAATTGGAAAATACCTACACCATTGCAAAGAGCACAAAATTCTACCCCATTTCAAAAAAAATTTGCATTGGAAAAGACCATCGTATGGCCGAGATATGGACTTCAAAATATTAGGTGCAAAACTGAAAAGCCTACCGAAGAGGGGTTGAGTAGGGAAATTTTTTTTTTTTTGCCAAATTTGTCAAAAATACCTCCAAAAATAGAGGTCCACCAAATTTAGTGTGCTGATAAAAAAATTTTCTTTAGTTAGGTTGCATGTGATTTTATTTTGCAAAAAAATATATTACAAAAAAATTGCATGTTTTTATTTTTAAAGAAAAAACAACAAAAAAACTTATATATTTAAAAAAAACATATAAAAAAGCATGTTTATTTTGGGAAAAAGGAAAATAGCCTATAAATTACATTAATAACAATAGTAATTAATTATAAAAGTGCCCAAGAGGGTCTAATTACAAAAGGATTTTTTCTATTATGCAATTGCTCTTCGTCATCTGTCAGCATAGTCACCTTCCATCACTGACACCTTCCTATCAGGTCCCACCAAAGTCTTTGCCATGACTCCGTTGTGTCGAGGGGACACCAAAGTAACTCTCTCCGATATGGCATTGTCTCTTCTATGATGTTCTATCGGAATGTCAAAGAGACGCTGAAGCAACTCACACCGATATAAGGTCTCATCAATATACCTTGCGGCTTTGAGCGGGTGGTCCCTACTGCCTACGTGTCATCCCTGTCATCAACGTACAACAAACATCACCAGTGTGACTTGATATATTGACCAAACACTCATCGCCACATGTCCTACTAGCGTCATCCTTCACCATCGTTTGGTCCCACCTTATCGACATGTCGAAGAGACTAATCGTTTCATCTCGTCGATATCCATCTATCTTCTTGATGAACCTTAGTGATGTCATTCTCCACTAACTCCTGCCACCATCATTATGTCGAAGAGACTCTTAAGACTGGACCTCATTGAAATTCCACTGTCACCTCGATGCGGCTTCATCATCCCATCGAAGAGACCTAGAAATGACTCCTACCGATGTGGTGAAGTCTCTTCGATAAACGTTAATCATCATTTGTTCACATGTCACGTGTCATCATCTAATTTGACCTCAAATTCATGCTTCAAGACATCCACCTTTATGTCCTTGCCACACGTCAAACTCCCACTAGCCCATGGGGTCAAACTGACTCAACGCTTTTATTCGATGGGATGGCAAGCTGCAGCCACTTGTCCATTTATGTCGCATCATTCACCTTTTCGTAGTATTGAAGGGACTCATTATTTTGTCCTGTTGACATGTACCAGTCTCTTCGATGAAGTGCTTGTCGAGATGTCGAGGGGAATAGCCACTAAGTCCCGCCGAAATCCACCTGTCAACCTGATGGAGGACCTTCGGCCGATGCAAACTCTTGTTACCTATCGTTGTTTATCGGGTGTTGGGGATCGAGGATCCCATGAACACCATACTACGCAGAGCTCAAGCAGGTAACTGACAACCATACATCCGAACAACGAAGAACAAAGCCCTTTCACGGGTTGGGATCCTCGCTTCCTTCATACAACTCATCATTCCTTTCAATAAGGTGTGAGCCTCCCTATTGACCTGCGAACACCAAAGCCATTTCGGGGGTTGGAGTTCTTGAATACTTCATACAGTTACACCTACTACCACATACTAAGTAAAGGTTAGTATGAACCTCTGAAGTCTGATTGCTGACAACTTCCAAACCTTCTAAGCCTTTTTCAAATGCAATCGGTAAGCAATACACCTGACAACCAATGCTCGATTACCTGCACAACTTCTAAGTTTTTTACCATGGCATTTGGTACATGATAAGCCCGAAGCTCGAACTCTGAAACATGCAAACTTAGCACAAATTTGACTAAGTCTTTTACACTAGATCTTCAATTGACTTCAATCAGGTACTTTGTTGCATTCTCCCCATTACACTAGTCTCCTCACTAACAGGATCGGTTCCATCTCTCCTATGATAAAGCATGTTTTTATTTTAAGTTAAAAAAACATAAAAAACAATTATATTTTTTTAAATAAAAAAATATGTTTTTAATAAAAAATATATATGTTTTTAATAAAAATAATAATTTTTAATTAAAAAAAATGTTTTTAATTATATTTTTTTAATAAAATATATATATTCTTTGCTAGCCGACAATCAACAATCACGACCCTTCTGATTTGAATTCTAAAAAGAATGCTCATTGTATGCAAAAAATAATGGATACCCAAAAAATATTTTAGTGCTGCCAATAAAACCCAAAAGCATTTTTGAATCCAAAAAGTAGAACATGCGATTTGTAAAAATCAAAAACTTCACCTGAAGGGAAAATAACTGTACTGGGCTATTTTGATAGATGTTTTTGCAAGATCTGTTTACTATTTGGAAAATCTAACAGATACCCATATAGTATTTCATGATTTTGAACAAAACCCATAAATTATTTTTCTCAAAAATACATGTAGCAAAATATATTGGCCATTTTGATCCAAAAATGCACCAAATCTAACTTTCTCGATAGCTCTACATCTAAAGGTGAGGTATTTTTCACACCAAAATATACCTAAAAAATGCCCACCTCTAAAATTTGCAAAAAAAAAGTAAAGGGGATTCTAGATTTGACGCCTGCAACCCTTGTTGAAGAAAAAAATCTCATAAATTGAGAAGGGGTTCGTTGAATCCATGCTCTGATACCATGTTAGAATTGTGAAAAACCATAAAATCACGAGCCATAGGATTAAAAAATGAACAAAGACACCTTCCATTCAAGAGATCTGCAAATAATATATGCTATATTTCTCAACAAGAAAAAGCTAAAGAGACTATCAAAAGATATGAAAGCTCCAAAGATAATTACAATGAGGGTTGAGTGCTATATAGGAGCAAAACCCTAAAAACATAAAAGCACTCCTAAGTTTAGCTTAAGTGCATGAGAATAAATTAGACTAATAATTAATTAAAGGTTAATTAATTATTCGCTAACTCATGATTACTCTAAAAATGCAACACTTCAAATGTTAGTGGCAGTGGTTCAAATGACAATAACACAATGAATGTTGAACTTGAGATGCAATTAAGCGGATGTATGTAGGGTGAAGAAAACAAAGACAAACTTAGAGTCAAGACGGTTCACAATCTCATCATCAAAGTGAGGACCGAGAGGTGAATTGGAAAATGCAAGGGATTTAGTAGTTTTTAGGTATTTATGTTGCATTTCATGAATCATATTCCAAACTAGAGTTGATGATATTTTAGATTGTATTCCATGAAATTATGAATCATATTGAATAAATTAATGTAATACTATTTTCCACTGTTCTAATGTAGAATCTAAATTTTAAACATTATTTTCAAATTGGTTAATTAGTTATTAAACACAATTTTCAATTTTCATTTATTAATTAACATATTAATAATTTCATATTTTAATTGTCATACTAATAAGTTTTACATGTACTCAATGATTCATCATTCAACTCAATGCTTAATAACATATTAACAACAATAGCATATACAACATTAGCAATTGTTTAATGTGTATTGAATAATAGAAACCAAAGTTCTTTTGAATTGAGAAAATAAATAATACAAACAATTTGAACACATTAATGAATTAGAGTTTTGTATTGATTTTCAAATAAAGGAATACATAGAGGCAATGCAAAATATTGCTTAAAGATAACTCTACATAGAGTCGATTTGGAATCTCATATTACCAAATCATTCTATCAACATTTGTAGTGTGCTCCACTGTTCATTTGATGGAAGTTCCATTTATTGTAATTGATAATGTTTGACTTGAAAATTTGTTAACAATTCATGTTTGAAATTGGAACTTGACCTAAATGTTTCAATCAAAGTTGCATTCAAGGTTATCAGTGGTTTGATGGAATCCAAGAAGTTCGCCTCATCTGAGTTATGAGGAAACTGATCCAAATCAATCTTCCTTGTATCCTCCATCTTCTTCCTGAAATAATCCTTTCCAATGAATCAATTTGTTGTGTCCAAAGACAAGAGCAAGATAAGTTCTATCAAGTTCCTTACCTTTTTATCCAAACTCTTCATCTTTTTTGTAGCATGACCCAAAAATTCCTCTGTTTCACGTATTCTCAAAACTTCTGAATGATAGATGACACCTTCATTGAGGCATTAATCAGGTCATGACTTCCTTTAGATTTCAATTCATTGTCACTATCTTTGTAGACTGTTTGCATCAATTGATTTGCAATTTTCTCTCTTGAAATCACATTTCTATTGTCAACTATGTATTTCTTGTGCTTCCTTTTATGTACTGTCAGAGAATCAATCAATTGAAACAATTCACACACATGATCAATCCTCTACATTATTTCCTCCCAAATATTTTGTTTCATAAGCCTCATTGTTTCTACAAAATGCTGTTAACTTATT
>VDFB02280206.1:0-37741 GCA_007258455.2 Sequoia sempervirens | reverse complement strand
ACTTATTTAGTGTCACTCATCACTCACAAACAATTAGAACTTATCGAAATATTAATCAAAACAAGAATATCATCAAATACACATGCTTACATAAATACTAATAAAGTGAAAAACACATAAATTTATACACATGGAAAAAAATTTAAAACTAAAAAACTAAAAAACAACTTTGAGTAAGTCCATTTATTACCAACAAAGACTATTATCTTGATTCCTCAACACACTCAAAACTTGATGAAAACAAAAGAGGTATATTTATCAATTGACTATACTTGTAGCAACTACTTTTACACATGTAGCAATTTTTAAATGACCTATAGTAATATGTAGATGATTTCTAGCACAACTATAAGTAGGTCTAAGGTAAATTGGTAGCATTATGCTAGAATTTTCTTCAAAAATGTTTTTATTAAACCAAAAGTTGAAAAATGGTATCATCTCAACCAAGTGAAGGGGTTACAGTAGAAAAGGGGAAAATTAAAGAACCTAGGCATGAAGAAGTTACAAATTCAAATCAAGGAGATGCTTCTAATCAACTTGAGAGCCATGTACAATTGACATCCCTAGACTAGCGAGATGTGCAAACAAAACCTAAAGCTTCTGCTCCTTCATGGTTGGAAGCCAAAAAAACAAAGAAGACAATCATAAGTGGAGGTTGTCTCCATTGATCTAAAGGGCGTTTTGTAGTAGGTAGACACTTTCAATTTGAGGAAGAAGTCCAAGGTACTATTATCAACTGCAAGACATGCCTTGGAACAAAGATTATGCAAATTTCCACCCCAATAATGGATAAGGATGAAAGAGAACTCAAACAAGAGGAGTATCAAGTTTCTACAATAAATCTAGGACATTCCACAAAGGAACAAGAAATTGTGAAGTTGTAATCTAATATAGCCACAATTGTTGCTAGGCTACAAAATGATTAAAAAAAGCAAGATTTTTAAAAAATAGTTGAACTTAAAATATACATCAAATAAGTAACGGCCCCCTACAAGTTACAAATGAAGCCCCTATCACTCCAATCATAATCTCCAAAGAAGAAGCCTCTTCACTAGATAAAATTAAAAATATATCCAATTATTAAAGAGAGGATAAATAAATTGATAGAAGAGGGAGGGGAAAACATCAAAAAAGTAGTAGAATCATGGGAAAGTTAAAATTAAAAATATATCCAATTATTAAAGAGAGGATAAATAAATTGATAGAAGAGGGAGGGGAAAACATCAGAAAAGTAGTAGAATTATGGGAAAGTGCAATCACTTGGAAAAAAGAATTAATAAACGAGTAGAAGAATGTAAAGCCAAGAAAGAACAAAATGATATAAACTTCCCAAGTCACTTGTCATCAAAAGCATGAATGATCAAATGCTATTACAAGAAAACATCTTAAGTAATAAAACAATTCCCAAAATAAGAAAACAGATTGAGTTATTAAAATGGGAAGAATATGGGATCAAAGAATGCATTGAAAAAATGAAAAAGTTGGGAGCAAAGGCAATGGATTTGAAATTTGAAGAATCAATGTTTACAGAAAAAATAATTGGCTTCAAATTTAATCTAAATGAAACTAAAGAAGAAGATATGATGCAAGAGGTATTCAAGAAGACACCGACACATTAGAATAGATGGTAAAGGCATTTAGTGAAGATGTACTGAATAAAGCTATAAATCTTAAAGATTCAATAAAGGAGTATGAAAAGAATGTGTGGATAAGGAATATTCCCAAGAATATCCTTAAGGATGGAATATGCTTTTGTAATAGAATATTCTCATATTTTAAATCTTAGTCATTCATTTTCAAATTAAATCTAGATCATCCATTTGTAACTAGCTGAATATGCTTTTGTAAGAGAATATTCTCATATTTTTAATTTGTCATTCATTTTCAAATTAAACCTAGATCATCCATTTGTAACTAGTTTTTGGCATCTTTTGTCAATAAAAGGGCCATCAATCTGTCATTTCAAAGGAGAGAAATTATTGATAACGATGGAACTAGCAATAAAAAATTGTTATTATTCAATTTTCTTATAGTTTATTTTCATGTAGATTTGTGCATTATGTCTTAGATCGCTATGAATTTATAATTGTATATCCATAATGACCCAAATAGGTAGCATGGTTGGTTAAGGGCTTTACGTTCGTCCCATATAGGTCCCGAGGTTGACTCACGCTCTTGGATGATAAATGGTATGGTTCGTGTCGGGTGCGGTCCGTGCCCCTAGAGGACTAGTCTTGCCTCCTTCGTCCCCCAAAACCTAGCAAAATGTAAGACCAGGGCAAGGGTGGTGGAGCTTGCTGGGCGGAGTTGTAGATCTGAGCGCAATGGACTTGAGGATTGGGGATACCTTTGAGTTACCAAAATAAAAATAAAAATTGTATATCCATACTTGTCAGTCATCTCTAGATATCAAAAGTGACTTGAACATTCTTTCATATTATGAAATACTGTAAAATCGTGCCATGTTTCTAGGTATTTCATAGTCTCTTTCATGATTTAAATTTTTTCCATCGAGTCTTGCACCATCTATATGTAAATGCGACCATGTCTAGTGAAATATAGATTGGTTTCATTATGTTAAGTTGTAAATTAACGTGTTGATTTGTGCAATTTCCTAAATAAAAATTCTAACCCTTTTCTTCTCACCTTTCTTTTTCCATTTCTTTATCTAATCTAAATTTTTAATTAGATGGAAAATATTTTATTGGAGCCAAATCAAATATCAAAAATCTTTTGAGGGTTTGAAGAATAATTTAGTTTCTAGATAACCCTATAACCCAATATTTTGACTCTTGAACCACAAAGGCCCCTTGGTAAACAATATCCACAAAATATTGTTTATCATGCGAAGTGCAGAGTTGTAGAGTGCAAATTTGAGAAGTGTAGTGTGAGCTTTCATGTGTTAGACTATTGAATGTAGTGAGCAAAAGGTGTTTACAATTCTTTAGAAAGACTGCGAAGGTGTTGGTGATGCTATGGTGGATTTTTTCGTTGCATTGAGATGGATTTCTCATTGTAACAATCTTCTCTATCTTCTTTTCTATTCTGGAAGTGAGCCTTTCTTTCTTTTGTGTAGTGAGCCCTCCGCCAGTGAGCCCTATTGTATTCGGTGTTGAAATTACTTTATATTGTGAGTTAATCCTCACTGCGGTTTTTACCATCTTGGGTTTTCCATGTAAATCTGGTGTTCTTTGTGTATGGTATTGATTTGGTTTTGTTTCTATTATCTGCCTTCATGATTAATCATTCTAAGAGATTAAGAGTTAATTGAATTAATGCAGATTTGATTATTTGTAAGGGTTTTGAAGTTTTAAGGTACAACTGATTCACCCCTGCTCTCAGTTGTCTTGTGCATTCAACAAAATATGCATTCAAAAATTTGTCAAACACCTTGAAGCACTACATAAATAATGAAGAACTGGTTTGAAAAATCAATCGTTCTTGTATAAAGTTTGAAAATAGAAATGCTTAAAAATTCCATAAATCATGAAAACTAAACACCAACATTGTGCTTTTGGAATCCTTAGAGCCTATTATGGATTTAGTTACATGTTAGCGTTTCTTACAAAAAATACTAATATACTAAATCTAAGGAAAGATAAATTCATATTTTATAACAAGGGTACAATACTCATCTCACATAGATGATTTTCATTTTTCCTACTTCTAACACATCTATAAGTAGTTATCTTGTTAAAATAAAAATTTCAAACAAAATATCCACAACCAACTACAAACAATTACAAAAAAAACTCTCACTCAACATTCTCAAGGCTTATTAAACTAGTGACAAGTCTTTTGCAACTTGTTAATCTTCTCCATTTTTTCTAGATGTAAGATTGATAAGATTTATAAGAATTTGATGATCCACTCTTAATGAATTGCTTAACCAATTTTACATAATCCTTTATGATCTTCAAATACCAAGTGATTTCATTGATGTCCTCCATATTTTCAAACATTTTTTGAGGCTTAATGTATCCACCTTTTAACTCATTAAAAGTTTATTTATTTTCCTAGATATATCTTTTAACAACAATGAGATCAAATTCCTTGAAGTTTGACTTTGTAGGTGAAGGAGTGATCATTATGTCTAAAAGTTTAGCAAAGAAAACTCTTGAAAGTACACAACCTTAAGCTGAAAACTTTATATTTTGACTTTAGTTTTCCTTGAATAAAAAAATTAGAAGAATCCATATTCCTTTAACATTTTAAATGCTCAATACATTCGTGTAGCTATGTTGCCACTTTTTTTGACACACTTTTTTGTATAGTTAAAACATGTTTTCTCAACAACCATAAATATCCTTCAAGACCCCTACAATTTTGGTTTGCCTTCGTATCCTTTACGCTATACATAGCTCTCTTTTTTAACTCAACCTAACATTTGAATGACAATTAAAAATGTTAATTATTACATAACTATGCATTTCAACATGAATATTGGATAATGACATCATAGTACATGTCAATTAAAAAAACATGTAAAAAAATTGTTGATGACTTCATGAAGATATAGAATGATTCATATGTGTCCTTGTCTACCAAAATATTTTCTATTTTCTTATTATCAAAATAATTTCATGACATCTTCAACAATATGGTCTTCCACAATATCAATAATTGGCATCCCATTAACCTTCAAAGTATATGTACAACATAACACAATGTTAGGGTAACAATGAGACCAAAAATAAGATTAAATAGACTAATTCCTTCAAAATTTTATTATCAATCACATTACATCACTAGGTCCACACATAAATTTTAATTTTAAGTATGTCGTGTAAAACTATCTATGCCAAATTTAACTAACCGACTATAGTAGTAAAACTCATTAGCAAAAGCCAATACTACTAATTCTTGACATAATATGTCTAAGTCTGTAAAGGCCTGTAAACCTTCATTCTAGTCAATTGCAATAGATGACATTCTACATAGCCCCATAAAAATAGTCAAACTAAACTTCAATTTAAAAAGTTAAGATTTTGATAATCATAAAAAAGATAGTTAAACTTAAATTTTATTAATAAAAAATTAAACACAAGTTCAATTACCTTTTGTGCTTAAATTTCATTATAAAGATAACTTTTATTACAATTATTCCTTCTACTAACTTCTACAAGAATGCTTTAGTTTTTAAGGTTGTTAAAGTATACCTCACCCTAGTTTTATACTATATATGTAATTAAGTTTCATGTGGAAATGCTACAAGTTTTAGGGCCACATGGTAAAATTAAAGTGCTTTGTGGGTGGTGAGGAGGTGAATTTAAATGGGTTTAATCAAGGGATACTAACCATAGAGTCAATTATTAATAAAATATTAATGTGTATGCATTTATGTCTAATTATATTATTATTTTGGATATTTTGTTCTAATTAGATTATAATAGCTAGTCAAGCATGTGATGATTACTTCATAATATCAATGGTAGTTGAATATAATATTATGAATAACCAACTAAAAATAATTGAACATTTATTATAACTAGTTGTCTTCTCATTCATAGTTTCACACTAATTTTATTTTAGATATACTAATTTTTTTGGTTGGTAATAATGTAAAGCACACCACATTTCTAGAAGACATTGATGTAAAAGGATTTAACACTATAGTTTGCAAGTTATGAACTTAAAGATAGTGACCAAAAGAGTCATTACCCATATGGAAAAGACCAATTCAAAAAGTTGGTTGCCAATTATTTCTAAGTGGCAAGGACAATTTAATTGGTACAAATGGAGAATGAAATGCATGACTCTTGATAATCTATATCTATCAGATTATTCATTTTGAAGTACAAAATTTGTAAGTTGGTAGTTAGTTATAGATTTGAACAATCCTAATATTTTTTTGTAGTTTAATGCAAGCAGGGAGTTATGTGTCTTTGTACATGGATTTGAGATACCAATGCACTATTCTATGATGGTTAGATGCTCTACTAGAGAAGTACTTATTACAAAGGAAGATTTTAATGACATTGTTAAATCTGTAAGTGGTATTTTAATATCTATTGCAAGATCTCTTTCCTCATAGATTATATAACAATTCCCTCAAAATGAAATACTTGAAGCCATGTCTATTGTGTATCCTCCATTTTAGGTCCTAGGTCATCGTCAACTAGACTTATTTCATATGAAAGTAATTACATTGGTCAGACATTTTTCGAAAAGTTCAAAATACAATAGAAAAAAATAGAAGGAATTATAAATGCAACTAAGCTTAGAGAATAAGCTAGTCATTTTGCAATAACTATGATGGAACAATTTGACTCCATGGAGAATCCCATGGAAGTGCGATCAATAAAAAGGGTTTGGGAAACCTTTGGTCAGAGTGAAATATTATGTATTTCATTATCAAGATATTTTAAACTTGTTCATTTATGTCAAACAATGATATTGGGGTCTATGGAGGATGAGATAGTTTTCAATGCATTGGGGTTTTTGAAATCAAATATAAGAAACAAACTAGATAAAAATTTGGAAAATTGCTTGAGGATGTATACAACTAGGTATGATATTCGAAGTTTTCCTTTTGAAAGGGCACTCACAATCTAGAAGTCCATATGTGAAAGAAGAGAGTTGTGCATTTTAGAATTGTGAAAAAACACAAAACTATGAGCCATAGGATCAAACAATGAACAAAGACGCCTTCCACGCAAGAGATCTAAAAATAAAGAATTCCTATATTCTTCAACGAAAAACACCTACAAATGAACCTCAAGAATCTTCAAGGAAAATAGAAGTCCTCAAAGGTTGAGAGTTCGAGAGTAAATCTCAGAGTCAAAATCTCCAGGTGTGATAATACAATGAGGGTTGAGTGCTATATAGGAGCAACCCTAAATGTTAAAGGGATTAGATCAGGACAAGTGTGAACATCACATGTGATGAGACATAATGATCTAATAATAGCTCACTTGAGTTAACAAAAAAACACTTAGTTAACTTAATAAAGAACTCCTAAGTTTAGCTTAAGTGCATGAGAATAAATTAGACTAATAATTAATTAAAGGTTAACTAATTATTATCTAATGCATGATTACTCTAACAATCCCTTTAACATGAACTTAGGGAGTAGCTAAAAACCATAAAAAAGAATGCATGATGGGTCTCGACAAGCTAGGCTTGGTGAGGTACCCATGTACAAACAAAAGATCTCTCACAACTGGAGAAAAGGAGAAAACCATAGTGGGAGAAAACTCCTCTCCAGAAGAGAGAAAGGAAAATGAAGGACCGAAAAGCCTCCAAATCAAGGTGTGAAGGACTGAGAAGCCTCCAATCAAAACAATGTCCTAAAAAAGAGGAACATGTAAAACATCACTGAAGCATGAAGAAGCTGTCGATTGTTGTTGAAAGATGACTGATATGGTACTGAAATGAAAAACCTCCAGAAATAGGAATGCAAGAGTGTCCATATGGTAAATGATCCATCTCATTGAAATGTATGTAACTGGCCGTTGATGTATGTTGCATTTGAAAGTACATAGGAACAAGAACTAGATACATAGATCACTCAAGCCATGAAACCAAGGAAGTATTAGCACCAAAGAAACCCCCCATAATGATGGAAAGGGAGAAAGGAAATGTACACTAAAACTGTGTGAAACCAATAAGTGCATGTAGGAGAAACAACCTACAAATAAAAGGGTGTGCAAACTAGGGCACACATGCATGAGGCAAGAATCACTAGAATTCATATTGTCATGGAAGGGACACTCACTTGACAAAGGTGTGATGGAAAACTAAAGGCAAACATCAACCCTCCCATGGAATTTTATATCATAGTGTGAATACAAAAGGCATAATAGGATGTGCAAAATCCCTAAAAAATTATACCCCAGAACATGGCACTTTATCTTAGTGCGTCTACATAATAAGAAGTGCATACAATGGAAGCCCATAATGTCCAAAAAGGGAATACATGCTAAAAATACAATTATTTGATAGAAGAAAAGGAAAGTGATAGCACCATAAAGAAGCACATGAAAAAACATGCACTTTAAAAAAAATGACATTGAAAACTTGGAGTCCGGATACAGAAGATATGGCCCATTGAATGAGAACTGAACAACAACAACATTGAGAAAATAAAATTTTGGAAAAAGCTAGAATTCAAAATTGGAAAATACCTACACCATTGCAAAGAGCACAAAATTCTACCCCATTTCAAAAAAAATTTGCATTGGAAAAGACCATCGTATGGCCGAGATATGGACTTCAAAATATTAGGTGCAAAACTGAAAAGCCTACCGAAGAGGGGTTGAGTAGGGAAATTTTTTTTTTTTTGCCAAATTTGTCAAAAATACCTCCAAAAATAGAGGTCCACCAAATTTAGTGTGCTGATAAAAAAATTTTCTTTAGTTAGGTTGCATGTGATTTTATTTTGCAAAAAAATATATTACAAAAAAATTGCATGTTTTTATTTTTAAAGAAAAAACAACAAAAAAACTTATATATTTAAAAAAAACATATAAAAAAGCATGTTTATTTTGGGAAAAAGGAAAATAGCCTATAAATTACATTAATAACAATAGTAATTAATTATAAAAGTGCCCAAGAGGGTCTAATTACAAAAGGATTTTTTCTATTATGCAATTGCTCTTCGTCATCTGTCAGCATAGTCACCTTCCATCACTGACACCTTCCTATCAGGTCCCACCAAAGTCTTTGCCATGACTCCGTTGTGTCGAGGGGACACCAAAGTAACTCTCTCCGATATGGCATTGTCTCTTCTATGATGTTCTATCGGAATGTCAAAGAGACGCTGAAGCAACTCACACCGATATAAGGTCTCATCAATATACCTTGCGGCTTTGAGCGGGTGGTCCCTACTGCCTACGTGTCATCCCTGTCATCAACGTACAACAAACATCACCAGTGTGACTTGATATATTGACCAAACACTCATCGCCACATGTCCTACTAGCGTCATCCTTCACCATCGTTTGGTCCCACCTTATCGACATGTCGAAGAGACTAATCGTTTCATCTCGTCGATATCCATCTATCTTCTTGATGAACCTTAGTGATGTCATTCTCCACTAACTCCTGCCACCATCATTATGTCGAAGAGACTCTTAAGACTGGACCTCATTGAAATTCCACTGTCACCTCGATGCGGCTTCATCATCCCATCGAAGAGACCTAGAAATGACTCCTACCGATGTGGTGAAGTCTCTTCGATAAACGTTAATCATCATTTGTTCACATGTCACGTGTCATCATCTAATTTGACCTCAAATTCATGCTTCAAGACATCCACCTTTATGTCCTTGCCACACGTCAAACTCCCACTAGCCCATGGGGTCAAACTGACTCAACGCTTTTATTCGATGGGATGGCAAGCTGCAGCCACTTGTCCATTTATGTCGCATCATTCACCTTTTCGTAGTATTGAAGGGACTCATTATTTTGTCCTGTTGACATGTACCAGTCTCTTCGATGAAGTGCTTGTCGAGATGTCGAGGGGAATAGCCACTAAGTCCCGCCGAAATCCACCTGTCAACCTGATGGAGGACCTTCGGCCGATGCAAACTCTTGTTACCTATCGTTGTTTATCGGGTGTTGGGGATCGAGGATCCCATGAACACCATACTACGCAGAGCTCAAGCAGGTAACTGACAACCATACATCCGAACAACGAAGAACAAAGCCCTTTCACGGGTTGGGATCCTCGCTTCCTTCATACAACTCATCATTCCTTTCAATAAGGTGTGAGCCTCCCTATTGACCTGCGAACACCAAAGCCATTTCGGGGGTTGGAGTTCTTGAATACTTCATACAGTTACACCTACTACCACATACTAAGTAAAGGTTAGTATGAACCTCTGAAGTCTGATTGCTGACAACTTCCAAACCTTCTAAGCCTTTTTCAAATGCAATCGGTAAGCAATACACCTGACAACCAATGCTCGATTACCTGCACAACTTCTAAGTTTTTTACCATGGCATTTGGTACATGATAAGCCCGAAGCCCGAACTCTGAAACATGCAAACTTAGCACAAATTTGACTAAGTCTTTTACACTAGATCTTCAATTGACTTCAATCAGGTACTTTGTTGCATTCTCCCCATTACACTAGTCTCCTCACTAACAGGATCGGTTCCATCTCTCCTATGATAAAGCATGTTTTTATTTTAAGTTAAAAAAACATAAAAAACAATTATATTTTTTTAAATAAAAAAATATGTTTTTAATAAAAAATATATATGTTTTTAATAAAAATAATAATTTTTAATTAAAAAAAATGTTTTTAATTATATTTTTTTAATAAAATATATATATTCTTTGCTAGCCGACAATCAACAATCACGACCCTTCTGATTTGAATTCTAAAAAGAATGCTCATTGTATGCAAAAAATAATGGATACCCAAAAAATATTTTAGTGCTGCCAATAAAACCCAAAAGCATTTTTGAATCCAAAAAGTAGAACATGCGATTTGTAAAAATCAAAAACTTCACCTGAAGGGAAAATAACTGTACTGGGCTATTTTGATAGATGTTTTTGCAAGATCTGTTTACTATTTGGAAAATCTAACAGATACCCATATAGTATTTCATGATTTTGAACAAAACCCATAAATTATTTTTCTCAAAAATACATGTAGCAAAATATATTGGCCATTTTGATCCAAAAATGCACCAAATCTAACTTTCTCGATAGCTCTACATCTAAAGGTGAGGTATTTTTCACACCAAAATATACCTAAAAAATGCCCACCTCTAAAATTTGCAAAAAAAAAGTAAAGGGGATTCTAGATTTGACGCCTGCAACCCTTGTTGAAGAAAAAAATCTCATAAATTGAGAAGGGGTTCGTTGAATCCATGCTCTGATACCATGTTAGAATTGTGAAAAACCATAAAATCACGAGCCATAGGATTAAAAAATGAACAAAGACACCTTCCATTCAAGAGATCTGCAAATAATATATGCTATATTTCTCAACAAGAAAAAGCTAAAGAGACTATCAAAAGATATGAAAGCTCCAAAGATAATTACAATGAGGGTTGAGTGCTATATAGGAGCAAAACCCTAAAAACATAAAAGCACTCCTAAGTTTAGCTTAAGTGCATGAGAATAAATTAGACTAATAATTAATTAAAGGTTAATTAATTATTCGCTAACTCATGATTACTCTAAAAATGCAACACTTCAAATGTTAGTGGCAGTGGTTCAAATGACAATAACACAATGAATGTTGAACTTGAGATGCAATTAAGCGGATGTATGTAGGGTGAAGAAAACAAAGACAAACTTAGAGTCAAGACGGTTCACAATCTCATCATCAAAGTGAGGACCGAGAGGTGAATTGGAAAATGCAAGGGATTTAGTAGTTTTTAGGTATTTATGTTGCATTTCATGAATCATATTCCAAACTAGAGTTGATGATATTTTAGATTGTATTCCATGAAATTATGAATCATATTGAATAAATTAATGTAATACTATTTTCCACTGTTCTAATGTAGAATCTAAATTTTAAACATTATTTTCAAATTGGTTAATTAGTTATTAAACACAATTTTCAATTTTCATTTATTAATTAACATATTAATAATTTCATATTTTAATTGTCATACTAATAAGTTTTACATGTACTCAATGATTCATCATTCAACTCAATGCTTAATAACATATTAACAACAATAGCATATACAACATTAGCAATTGTTTAATGTGTATTGAATAATAGAAACCAAAGTTCTTTTGAATTGAGAAAATAAATAATACAAACAATTTGAACACATTAATGAATTAGAGTTTTGTATTGATTTTCAAATAAAGGAATACATAGAGGCAATGCAAAATATTGCTTAAAGATAACTCTACATAGAGTCGATTTGGAATCTCATATTACCAAATCATTCTATCAACATTTGTAGTGTGCTCCACTGTTCATTTGATGGAAGTTCCATTTATTGTAATTGATAATGTTTGACTTGAAAATTTGTTAACAATTCATGTTTGAAATTGGAACTTGACCTAAATGTTTCAATCAAAGTTGCATTCAAGGTTATCAGTGGTTTGATGGAATCCAAGAAGTTCGCCTCATCTGAGTTATGAGGAAACTGATCCAAATCAATCTTCCTTGTATCCTCCATCTTCTTCCTGAAATAATCCTTTCCAATGAATCAATTTGTTGTGTCCAAAGACAAGAGCAAGATAAGTTCTATCAAGTTCCTTACCTTTTTATCCAAACTCTTCATCTTTTTTGTAGCATGACCCAAAAATTCCTCTGTTTCACGTATTCTCAAAACTTCTGAATGATAGATGACACCTTCATTGAGGCATTAATCAGGTCATGACTTCCTTTAGATTTCAATTCATTGTCACTATCTTTGTAGACTGTTTGCATCAATTGATTTGCAATTTTCTCTCTTGAAATCACATTTCTATTGTCAACTATGTATTTCTTGTGCTTCCTTTTATGTACTGTCAGAGAATCAATCAATTGAAACAATTCACACACATGATCAATCCTCTACATTATTTCCTCCCAAATATTTTGTTTCATAAGCCTCATTGTTTCTCTACAAAATGCTGTTAACTTATTCTGACAAGACTTTATTTGATTTTGTGCTTCCCTCAACTCTGCCACTTGTTGATGGCGATTTTGGCACAACAACAATGCAAACAGAATATTACTACTCTGCTTCTCCTGAAAGAGAAAGGCAACACATGGATGCCTTAGCTCCCAAGGTCTTGGTAGTTGGGTCTCAACTGTACTGATGTTACTCAGTGGTCAATGCAACAGTAATATTCCAGGGGCCTGTTGGTGTTAAGCTTCTGGATTGTTCTAAGATCAAGCATGAAATGAAACCTACTTTAACTGGGGTTTTAAAGAAACAACAAAAGATAGATCAAGGTATTGAAACAGAAAAGAACAACAGTTCATCCAATCTTAACCAAACTTGTTAACTTCAAGGAATTTGTAAACCAAAACTGTAGAACAAGATGAGCTTGTGATTGACACACAACCTCTTTCATTCACAGTGCTAATTCGTATAACAGATTTTAATTACCATTTAAATAAAACATAAAACAATATTTCATTCCTTGAAGATTTCACAAATCGAATGATCAAATTAAGACAAACATCATTCAGGAACACAAAAAGAAGTAGATTAAACTTTGATTGTTTCTACTGTTATTAAACAGATAAACAATATTTACAAAATTGGCACAATCACCAGTGTACAGAGAATTTAAAGCTCTAGATTGTTTCCAACTACACTAAGAGAACTTAGAGAATACATTACAACCTGTACTAAAATCTTACTGCTAACCGAGAAGACAAAGAGAAGCTCTTGTTACTCAGAATCAAGATGCAACTCTCTCCTTCTGCTAGCTGACTAATTCCTAATAGTCCTAACTTTCTTTTAAATCCTTCTAACAAAGCTCTGTTTTTCTTCCAAAAGTTCTAACCTTTACCAAGAGGCAAGCATGCCTTATATACAAGATGTATCAACTTGAATGTGTTGTCCCTTGCACTAGGGTTTTACAAAATATTTGCTTCACTACATGAAGGTCGGCCCTCTGATCTTTTTGAGGAAAGTCGGTTGTGCATTTAATGTGAATCATTGTTGTCCATGTTGTTGAAGGGTTTCTGGAAAATATCTATAGATCTTTTGTTGCTGCAGTATTTACTTCAAGCCTTCATGTCCATCCTTGAACTCCTTCTTAGGGTCGCCTTGAATGCACCATGATATCCCACCATTAATACCAACTGCCTCTGTCATCAGTGGTCCCCACAACTGTCCTTCTGAGTCATGGCTTTCTTCATTGTAGTGGCCTTCTGCCCGCTCTAGGCTTTTTGCGCATTAACCACCTGTTGGAAGCACTGTTGGACCTCCTTGCCAATTTGAAACACCGTCTGAGCCAATCAATTGCCACCTGTTCCCAGAAGAAATCCACCCGGTCACACTTTGTTAGTCTTTCTTTCACAGGAGCGGTCAATTAGTCAAAGGCTCATCTTAGCTCTCTCTAATTGGATGATCACATGCCACGTAGGATTCCTTGGCGATCAAAAGTGGTCTGAATGGTATCGCATGTCGATGAGACACCATCGGTGTCTCCCTGATGCGATATTACCACTATGCAGTTATCGGCATGACACAAGACAGTCGGTAAGACACTTCGGCGAACCTCAGGATTCCAATGGCGATCCTCATTTTCACGTCGGGGAGACTATCGCTCATTGCTGTGACCTCATAGCGAAGTCTCCTTACTCGTATGGAGTCTCCCCGATTTCCTTGTATTCTCGCTGAGCTTGCTCCCTTACGCTTCAGTGCTACCTTTCCCTTCGCCAGGACATGTCTGCGAGCTCCTTTTTTATTTCGGTCAGACCCTGTTGAATCGGTAAGAGACTATGTTGATATTCCTTCATATCGGCGAGACCCTTCTGTAGTCATACCAACATGTATTCTTTCGTTTCACATGTGTTGCTGTAACCTCACCCCTTCGGCCAGACATTATGCCGAAGGCTTTACCCTTTGCTGACCTTAGCCCTTTGGTGGGATCCTTCCATATCGGTAAGACTCCTGGCGAAACCTTTTGTGTCGCCCAGACCTCCTTGTGGTCATACCGATAGATGCCCCCTCCTTGTGCCTTGTCAGCGTGACCAAATGTACTCACCGAGACCTCCCTCCGAAGGAAAGTCTCCCGCCGAAAGGTATAAATTTTATCAGGGTCGGTGAGACATGGAGAAGTTGCCGGGACCTCTTGGTGGGGAGAAAGCCCTATGCCGATACATGAATCCCTTTGGCAGCGGTTGGCGAGACATAGAGAAGTCACCGAGACTTCTTCCCGAAGGAAATCTCCTGCTGAAGCACTTTGCTTTGCTGACTGTTGGTGAGACTTGAAACCTTCGCCAAGACCTCTTAGCAAAGAAGGTGACTCCCGCCGAAGTGGAATCTTTTTTTTTTTGCCGATAGAACACTCCTAGTCACAATGACTTTGATTGATGTCATGCTGATAGCTGACTGCACATGAATTTCGCTCGCTATGACATCTCTGGGGTCTTGCCGATTTTTGCCTTAGCTGATTTTTAAGATCAACTAGATTTGAGGAATGCCTTCCAACCGATCCCCAGCTAAGAAATATCATCAAGTGTAGGATTTAACCCTGTAAAAAGGAAGGTCTGCATTAGTCCTCAACAACAAATAAGGCGAATTATAATAAAATCACCATTGCTTACAATTATTTTAGTGAATTCCTAACAAGAAGGAAAACCAATTTAGGTTGAGATAGAACCAAGATTAAATCAGATAGATCAAAAGTGAAAATTAGAAGGAAAAAACACAAGAATTCCAAAGAGGAAAGCCAATAACCAGAAGCAAATAAATCAAAAGAAAGGGGGACCCATTTTGATCCAGACCAAAGGGGGGTGGTTATGCAAGGCATAACAAATGGCGACTTGGCTGGGAAAATGGTTTAACCATTTTCATGAATCCGAAGGATTCACCTACCCAGAACTCCTAGTTCATGAATATCACAACTCCAGTTAGGTCAGTTAGAACAAGCAAGGTAGAGGTAAAATCTCAAATGTAAGTCAAACAATGGCTACCCCTGAATCTATGTGTGTGCTTGATAGTGCATCATTCCTTCCATAAAGTTCTCCATCTTTTGAATAACAATGTGTAAAATTTGGGCTACATGAGTTGATTTCCTTTGTGCAATGATATCCTGGGCATTGCTCCGCTGCCAGTTAGACGTCCATAACCACGACGGAGATACCTCTAGTTCTCTCACAGAATTGCTCTACTGCCAGACATGCGTCCATAGCCCCGGTAGAGATACTGAAATCACCCATTCATATTGGTCTTCTTTTGATAATTCTTTTCTTTTCTTTTCTTTTGGAGTTTCAGATATTTCATTTAATTCTACTTTTTCTTTTCAATATGTTAGATGTTTAATATCTGATCTGGGTTGAAAACTATAATGGACCTCATAAGAACACTTGGAAGTTGGAATTTTCACTCAAATTTTACAATATTGTCATCCTAGGATAAATACACTACTAGAAGAGGAGATGATTTTAAGGATTTGTGCCAAATTCAGGGGAACTAATGAATGCTACTTACTTGGTACCTTGTTCTTGAAAAAATTTCCACAACCTTTATTGAAAACAAACATGAAACAAAGAATTTAGGACAGAATCATCGAATCAGATAACCTAAAAATATCTAAACTACTTCTCTCCTAATGACCAAAGTATGCTTCAAATAAAAACCCACAACTTCAAATGGAAGGAACAAATCAACCCCCAAAGAGCAGAACAAACAGAAAACAACAAAACAACAAAACAAAAGGAGATAGAAACAAAAATACAAACAACAAGCCAAACTCAAACAAAGAACAACAGACCACAAAGAGACAAAGAGCAAATTACTTACACAAGGAGCAACAAGCTATTTATATAAAGGAAAAAGATACTCACAAACCGAAGTACAAAAGCTATATACACAACCGTAGATTATCTACAAATAGGATACAAAATAAAAAACTTACATAAAGAAAACAACGAATACTTATAAACAAAACAGAAAATAAAACAAGCCTCATAATTCAAAATAGTGCTTGAGGAACTGCCCATTAACAGGCAAAGGAACCAGCTCCCCAGTTAGGCTACTCAGTCTGAAAGCATTTTCCCCTAGGATCTCAACAATTTGATAAGGACCCAGCCATAGTTTGTCAAACTTTTGATGGCTACCCTTCTTTTCATTGGCTTTATTCCATAACAGTACTAGGTCTGATATCCTAAAAGTTTTTATTTTGGCTCTTTTGTCAAACCAACATTTGACAACAGACTGATGTCTGAAGAACTATTGTAAAGCAGCATCTCTTTGTTCTTCTAGTTTTAACAGAGCAACTAGTCTTACCTCTATCCTATTGTCACTGGAGTAAAATTTCTGCATGAACTCTAGAATAGGTATTTGGAGATGGATAGGGAAGACAGGCTCTTGGCCATATACCAGCTTGAATGGTGAGGTTTTTAAGGCAGCCTTAATCCTAGTCCTATCTGCCCATAATGCGAATCTAAGCTGGGTGTGCCAGTCCCTAGGGTTATGCTCTAACAGTTTCCTAACCACCCCTAAGAGATTCTTATTGGTAGACTCTACAACTCCATTGCCTTGCGGATAATAGTTTGAGGAATACTTCAAGATGATCTTGTGTTCATAGGCCCAAGAAATAAACTCAGTAGAAGAAAAAGCGGAACCATTATCACATACCAGAGCGAAGGGTACCCCAAACCTCGTAGTGATGCATTCAGTGAGGAACTTGATCACTACCTCAGTTGTGCTATTTTTGCAAGGTATGGCCTTTGTCCACCTCGTACAATAATCAGTAGTAGTCAAGATAAACTTATGTCCTACAGAGGAATTCGGGTTAATCACTCCAATGAAATCCAGTTCCCACTGGGCAAATGGCCTTACCTCGTAAACGGGCTGTAGTGGCATGGTTGCATAGCATTCCCTTGGTCCAGAAACCTAGCAAGTGTGACATGTCCTCACATGCTGGTGTGTTTCCTTGAATACACATGGCCAATAATAACCAGATCAGAGAATCTGGTGTGCCAACGAATTTGCAGAACCATGACCTGTACCATGTTTCCCATGAAACTCAGAGATCACTTGCTTGGCCTCTTGATGAACAAGGCACCTCAGGTATATTCCTTCGAAGTTCCTCCTGTATAGCAAACTTCCTTTGAACATATAATGAGAACTCTTTAGTCTCAGAGCTCTCCTTTGAGTTGAATTCATCCCGTCCAAACATCGATTGTTAAGCATCAGGCGGACAACATCAACATACTAGGGGTCGTCGGAAAAGGATTGGGCTGTGTATTGTTGACAGACAATGTTATCACCAGCATTAGCCATGGACTGAGATAAACCCATGCCCTTGACTAATCTCATAGGGCATATCTCTAGATCGAACTCCTATAAGATAGCCATCCACTTTCCCTTCTTTCTCCTAGCTCGCTCTGCATCAGTAGGGATTTGACAGCTGCATTTGGAACTACAACGACGATTTGACTTCGGAGAATGTAATGTTAGAATTTCTTAACAGCCCGAACTAGCGCAAAAGCTTGCTTCTCCAGGAGTGGGTATCTGACTTCTACGTTCTTGAAGGGAGAACTCATGAAAGTGATTGGCCTCTCACCTGACTCTTGTCCTTGTTGAGTTAATACAGCTGCACATGAGTGCTCAGAGGCGAAAGAATAGATGTAGAACGACTTGGTGTAATCAAGGCTGGTAAGAACCGGGGCCTCTGAGATGGATCGCTTGATTTGCGTGAATGCAGCCTTTCCCTCCTTAGTCCACTCTGTTCTGGCGTCCTTCTTCATCATTTCATTCAGGGGTTTCATGATTTCAGCAAAGCCCGTGATGAACTTCCTCATGAAGTTGGTTTTCCTGAAGAAAGACTTTATTTCTTTCTTGCTTCCCAGTCAGGTGATCTTCAGAATGGACTCGACTCGGTCTAGATTGATTGATATTACCCTTTCTAAAATTATATGTCTCAAGAGCCTTCCTTTAGAGACTCCAAACATGCACTTGTTGGGATTCAAGGAGACGCCATTTTGAATACACCTTTGGAGAACCTTGGCCAAGTCGACAGCATGATTAAGTCGATCCTTGGAGAACACTATCAGGTCATCTATGTAAACAATAATACATTTTCCAATTAGATCTTTGAAAGCTATGTCCATGGTGCGCTGGAAAGTTGCTCCAACGTTTATTAGACCAAATGGCATCCTTCTGTATGTGAATGTTCCCCACTTGGTAGTGAAAGCCGTCTTCATCCTGTCCTCAAAGTCAACCATCACTTGATTATACCCAGAGTAACTGTCCAAGAATGACATCATCTGTGCTCCATTGATAGTTTGTAATACCTCTTCCAAGGAAGGGAGCGGGTAATTATCCTTCTCTGAAGCCCTGTTCAGGTTTCTAAAATCGATGCATAGCCTAATCTCCCCATTCTTCTTGCCGACTCGGACTAGGTTGGCTACCCATGTTGAATGGTGCACAGGGAAGATTATCCTTGCGGACAACAACTTTTGAACTTCTTTGTAGATCAATGGCTCAATTAGGGCATTGACAGGGCACTGCTTCTGTCGGAAAGGTTTAACCTCAGGCTTTAAGGGGATAGTGTGGGTCATGACAGAAGAATTGAATGTCTGGAGGTCTTGATACCCCTAGGAAATTGCAACAATATCCCTTTTCAATACCCTCAATATGTCTTTTCTAATTTCTTCAGGGCAGGCCTTCCCTATGTAGACATTCCTTTCAGGACCCGAGTCAGCTAGGTTAACCATTTCATATTCACCTCCCTTACCTTTAGCTGATATCTTTTCTTGAGCCTTCGGATCCGAGTCAAAAATTCTCTCCAATGCCACCATTCCCTTCAGAATGCTATTAATTTTCAAATTGAGGACTCCTTCTGTATCACATTCCTCATGATTCCAATCTCCTTGGTCCCTATTGGATTCATCTATAATTTGTCCTTCAAAAACATCTGAACTTTCCAGGAAAGCAAGGATATGTCGATCATCATCAAAGACCTGGAAGTTCTTGATATTGTTAGGAACAGCTAGGGTGGTCATCAGTTCTACTGAGAATCTTTTGAATTTGGAGCCTTGCATAGGCTCCAAGGTGCTTGCAGCAACAACCAGTGAATTAGCCACCTGATTTTCTTCTCTAGGGATTAAGCTGATCCCAAATGCATCAAAGTCTTCGATCAAATTCCATACCCTGTTTCTATATGTTGCCAACCTTTTATTGTGGTAGGTGTACTGGCTGCGCACTTGCTTGATAACAACTTCTGAATCTCCCTTGACCATCAGAGCTGTAACTTTCTTCTTGTGTGCAAACATCAGTCCCCGTGCCAGAGCTTCATATTTAGCTACATTATTAGTGCACCCAAATTGTAGCCTGTAAGAGGCAAAGAAAAATTTCCCTTTCGGGCTGGTTAGTACAATTCCAACACCACAACCGGTTTTGGACTTAGATCCATCAAAGGTTAGGGTCCACAATTGATCAGAAGCAGGGGGTAATCCTTTCGAAGTTTTCACAGGTATTTGAATAGGATCAACCAAAGGTGGGAGTTCCTTATCCTTGAGACCAGTCACAGGGGAAGAATTCTCTAAAGATTCTTTAGGTATACTTTGCAATTTTGGCTTAGTTGTATCATTTTTCCTCTGGTTATTGGCCCGGCAATCATTTGTACCTTTTGTTGATTCCTTGAGTTTTGTTTCATTTATGAGTGTAGGGGTATCAAACAAACCTTGGGGCTGCTCTTTATCAACATGCTGATTAAGGAGTATATCTGGGGTGGGATCTATTTGAGAAAGAACTCCTATTGAAGGCACCCTATCCCTGGTTAGCATTGTTGCTTCTTGGACTTCAAATAGAAAGTGGTCTGCAGCTGTCTCAAAATGCCTTGGGCTATTCTTTTCAGCTTGAGGGATACAACCTAAGGTGTCCATACAAAGTTGACACGTCAATTCAAAGTGGTTTTGATAATGTATCCTGCACCAGTTTGGGAGTAAAAGACTTAATAGATCGATGTCTTCTCCTAAGATCAGTTGGCCTTGTTGCAACTTTCTAATCAGGGCCTGTTGATTTTCATTAATCATGGGGTTAGGGAACTTTAGTTTTAGCATGTCCTTGGCATTGAGAACCGAGAAGGTTAGAATTTCTTCTTGTTTATAAACCCCTATTTCGGTCTCAAAGTAAGCTACCTCATTGGGACAATCGTACTCAGTGATTATTACCATGATTCTGAGAGGGGTTCAACCTAAGCTGAGCCATGTCATTAGTGACTTGGGACAACGTTTTCTTCAAGGTTTCTACTTCATTGGTAAGCTGAGTAGTCTTTTCACTTTCAACAGCCTTAGCAATAAGTGGCTGATCAACATGGCTAGTGGTTCCAACTTGGTTATGAAGGATTTGGGGACCTTGAGGGACCTGTGGTTGTTGAAAAGGGTTGGGGGTCCTATTAGCAAAGAAAGGAATAGGAGGTTGAGTTTGCAATTCAGACCTAGGCCCATAGTGGGAAGGATACATTCCTGGAATAGTATTGAATAAACGGGGTGTACTAGGTGTCAGATACCCTACTAAAGGAAAAACTCCCCCAAAACTTGGTTGAGAGTTGGTCTGTTGCTGCAACTTAATAGCTAAATGATAAACCTTGGATAGGGTATCAATATCCGCTGGCAGATAAGTTCTTTGTAAGAACAATCCCAACAAAGGGTCTATAACCCTAAAGTATGCCTGAATGGCACTGTCCTCGGTAACTAGATAGGGATCCTGCAGCCTCCTATACATTCTTTGGAACCTGGTATTGAACAAGGGCAGGGATTCACATGGCTCCTTCCTAATGGTGGCGAATTGGTGATACAGAAGGGTTGGGTCCACATAGACTCTAAACTGATTGATGAAAGCATTTTCCAAATCTGTCCAGGATAGAATAGAGCCTTGAGGAAGATTAAGATACCAGTTGTATGCCATGTACCCTAAGGAATAAGGGAACAACCTGCAAACTACATTGTGATGAGCTATTTGAGCTCGGGTACAAGCATCCTTGAAAGCTTGTATGTGCTCTTCAACACTCCTTGATTCACCATGGATGTATTTAGGGCATAACTTCTCAGGGTTCTTAGGCATGTCGTGAAAACCTCTAGGGATAGTCCCCAATGGAGAGGGATTATTCTGAAAGAATTCCATTAGTGGTGGTGGTGGTTGAGCCAATTGTTGTATGGGTTGAACTAGTTGTAATGACAATTGAGATGGATTGGATGGTGGATTGATGGGTATCCACTGAGGTATTGGTGAAAAGCCTGGTGGAGTGAGTGGAGCTGATAAAGGTGGTATGATAGTTGCCCCAGTATTATGACTCTTACGTTTTATTGGGGTCTCAAGTTTTATGAAAGGTGATGGATTCTCTGCTGATCAAAGAACTCTGTGGGGCTTCTCTGATGAGAAAGACTGAATGTTCTCTAGTTTTCCTTTCTAGGCCCTCCTTCTAGCGCCAGTTCCTGTTGATGGCGATTTTGGCACAACAACAATGCAAACATAATATTGCTACTCTGCTTCTCCTGAAAGAGAAAGGCAACACATGGATGCCTTAGCTCCCATACTATTGGTAGTTGGGTCTCAACTGTACTGATGTTACTCAGTGGTCAATGCAACAATAATATTCAAGGGGCCTGCTGGTGTTAAGCTTCTAGATTGTTCTAAGATCAAGCATGAAATGAAACCTACTTTAACTGGGGTTTTAAAGAAACAACAAAAGATAGATCAGGGTTTTGAAATAGAAAAGAACAACGGTTCATCCAATCTTAACTAGACTTGTTAACTTCAAGGAATTTGTAAACCAAAACTGTAGAACAAGATGAGCTTGTGATTGACACACATCCTCTTTCATTCACAGTGCTAATTCGCATAACGGATTTTAATTACCATTTAAATGAAACATAAAACAATATTTCATTCCTTGAAGATTTCACAAATTGAATGATCAAATTAAGACAAACATCATTCAGGAACACAATAAGAAGTAGATTAAACTCTGATTGTTTCTACTGCTATTAAACAGATAAACAATATTTACAAAACTGTCACAATCACTAGTGTACAGAGAATCTGAAGCTCTAGATTGTTTCCAACTACACTAAGAGTACTTAGAGAATACATTACATCCTGTACTAAAATCTTACTGCTAACCGAGAAGACAAAGAGAAGCTCTTATTACTCAGAATCAAGATGCAACTCTCTCCTTTTGCTAGCTGACTAATTCCTAACAGTCCTAACTTTCTTTTAAATCCTTCTAACAAAGCTTTGTTTTTCTTCCAAAAGTTCTAACCTTTACCAAGAGGCAAGCATGCCTTATATACAAGATGTATCAACTTGAATGTGCTGTCCCTTGCACTAGGGTTTTACAAAATATCTGCTTCACTACACGAAGGTCGACCCTCTGATCTTTTTGAGGAAAGTCGATTGTGCATTTAATGTGAATCATTGTTGTCCATGCTGATGAAGGGTTTCTGGAAAAGATCTGTAGATCTTTTGTTGCTGTAGTATTTACTTCAAGCCTTCGTGTCCATCCTTGAACTCCTTCTCAGGGTCGCCTTGAATGCACCATGATATCCCACCATTAATACCATCTGCCTCTGTAATCAGTGGTCACCACAATTGTCTTCTGAGTCATGGCTTTCTTCATTGTAGTGGCCTTCTGCCCGCTCTGGGATTTTTGCGCATTAACCACCTATTGGAAGCACTGTCGGACCTCCTTGCCAATTTGAAACATCATCTGAGCCAATCAATCGCCACCTGTTCCCAGAAGAAATCCACCCGGTCACACTCTATTAGTATTTCTTTCACAAGAGCGGTCAATTAGTCAAAGGCTCATCTTAGCTCTCTCTAATTGGATGATCACGTGCCACGTAGGATTCCTTGGTGGTCAAAAGTGGTTTGAATGGTATCGCATGTTGGTGAGACACCATCGGTGTCTCCCCGATGCGATATTACCACTATGCAGTTATTGGCATGACACAAGACAGTCGGTAAGACACTTCGACGAACCTTAGGATTCCAATGGTGATCCTCATTTTCACGTCGGGGAGACTATCGCTCATTGCTGAGACCTCATAGTAAAGTCTCCTTACTCGTATGGAGTCTCCCCGATTTCCTCGTATTGTCGCTGAGCTTGCTCCCTTATGTTTTGGTGCTACCTTTCCCTTCGCCAGGACATCTCCGCGAGCTCCTTTTTTTATTTCGGTCAGACCCTGTTGAATCGGCAAGAGACTATGCCGATATTCCTTCATATCGGCGAAACCCTTCTGTAGTCATACCGACATGTATTCTTTCATTTCACATGTGTCATTGTAACCTCACCCCTTCGGCCAGACATTATGCCAAAGGCTTTACCCTTTGTCGACCTTAACCCTTTGGTGGGATCCTTTCGTGTTGGTAAGACTCCTGGCGAAACCTTTTGTGTTGTCCAAACCTCCTTGTGGTCATACTGATAGATGCCCCCTCCTTGTGCCTTGTCGGCGTGACCAAATGTACTCGCCAAGACCTCCCTCTGAAGGAAAGTCTCCCGCCGAAAGGTATAACTTTTATTAGGGTCAGTGAGACATGGAGAAGTCACCGAGACCTCTTGGTGGGGAGAAAGCCCTATGCCGATACATGAATCCCTTTGGTAGCGGTCAACGAGACATAGAGAAGTCACCGAGACTTCTTCCCGAAGGAAATCTCCTGCCGAAGCACTTTGCTTTGCTGACTGTCAGCGAGACTTAAAACCTTCGACAAGACCTCTTGGCGAAGAAGGTTACTCCCGCCGAAGTGGAATCTTTTTTTTTTTTCCGATAGAACACTCCTAGTCACAGTGACTTTGATTGATGTCATGCCGATAGTTGACTGCACATGAATTTCGCTCGTTGTGACATCTCTGGGGTCTTGCCGATTTTTGCCTTAGCTGATTTTTAAGATCAACTAGATTTGAAGAATGCCTTCCAACCAATCCCCAGCTAAGAAATATCATCAAGTGTAGGATTTAACCCTACAAAAAGGAAGGTCTGCATTAGTCGTCAATAGCAAATAAGGAAAATTATAATAAAATCACCATTGCTTACAATTATTTTAGTGAATTCCTAACAAGAAGTAAAACCAATTTAGGTTGAGACAAAACCAAGATTAAATCAGATAGATCAAAAGTGAAAATCAAAAGGAAAAAAACACAAGAATTCCAAAGAGGAAAGCTAGTAACCAGAAGCAAAGAAATCAAAAGAAAAGGGGGACCCATTTTGATCCAGGCCAAAGTGGGGTGGTTATGCAAGGCATAACACCACTAATCTTCATTGGTTTTTCTCTCTTCCTCCAATTTTTGTTCCCAATGTTTTTCTTTTCCAAGTTTTGTTTTAATTTTTCTAAAGTGGCCTTTTCATCATCATATTTCTTTATTCCCTCATGTAAGCTTTGATTCTGCCACACCCCGTCTTGTTGTTACTGATTTACTTTTTCCTTCACAGGTAAATAGGATGGTAAATGCAATCATGATTTTGAAAAGTTTGTTAAATAAATGGAATATTGAAATAGGTATTAAGGTATTATTGCCTTGAAAGAGTAATTATGTTTACATTGATGATGAACATGTATTTCTTTATGAATATGCTAAAGTTTTATGATGCATATGGATTTCTTATGAACGTCTAACTACCATTGCAAATGTGCTAAGCTGGTTGCAGGGACAGGTTCAATTCTCCGAAAGGGAGGGGAAGTATCACTCAGGAGAAGTGATTGGTCGAGTAACTTTTATGAAACTTTTCTGAGCTTAAACACACACTCATAGTAGAATGGTTGAGTCTGGACATAGTATTGGGAATTGGTAAGTGATCCTTTAGAAAATATGTGTTTGCATTAGTAAGGGTCTTGATTACTGTTGAGTGCATTCTTGGATGATGTTTATATGTTTGCAACTTATAGGTTCTTTATGTTACTATGCTTTATTGATGTGGTGAACAAACGATGAATGTATGTATATGTATGCATATGCATGTTGACGAAAGACCATACACATGAAGGAGTATGTACATGAAAGTGCATAGGTAGATGTACTTATGCGCAATTATGAATGAGTTGCAAATGAGTATGGTATTATCAAACGGATAATACAACATGTATGTGTATATGTATATATATACAATGCATGTATGTTTCCTATCAATAAGATAGTAATTGTTTATGTGCTTGATTGTGCAATCAAATGTATATATATATATATATATGTATACATGTGCCGAAACATACGTATGTATGACTAACGAAAATGTCCATACAGATGTATCAATATATGTACATGCATGTATACATGTACATAGAGGAATATATATATATATGAATGTTAACTTGATCTTATTCATTTAAGTATCAAATGTATATAATTCAATCAATGAGTTTGCAAACATATGTTTTTGTTTGATGAGGCGATGATTTATATTTGATATATATGCGTATACACACACACACACCATCACATCATTATTATTATTGTACAAAAAATATATGGATATATGCATCGAATGATGCATTCCTTTATGAGTTTGTGAGTGGTATATATAAATATATATTATGTATATATTGTATATGAAAATTGATATTTAAATAAGTGTTGATATTTGAATAGAGTGCTTGATATTTACAGTTCAAAATACAAACATTTTGTGAAACGGAGAATGAGGAAAATAACGCATGATTTATGGCTACATGGTAAAGACAATATTTTTGGAAACTTAAAGGTTGCCATTATTATGTGAAGTGTTGTTTGTGAGCATAAGCCGCACATAGAATCAAGGAGAAGTATCTTAAATACTAAGTGTTAATTTGTAGCTAAGACTATGGCATAGCCTTAGTATTTAAAGTTGAATTGTATATAAATACTATGCAAAACACAAAGGCTGATTTATATGCAAAGTAGTGTGCATAAATAAAGGCCGATATAGAAGTAAACCATAGTCGATGTTTTATGGAAATGAATCTTTATTATTAAGCAACGATTTACTTCCAACTGAGAACACTTATATCCAAGATGTAAAGCGATGGAATATAAAGCCTACTTCATAAAGTATTATCAATGCATGATAATAGGAAAAGCAAATAACTAGGCACAAGTTGGTCAAAGCACCATTTATACACTATTATTATGAAGTGACTCATCTTTCCTTTGTTGCTCAATAAAGCTATGACCTAGTCGAAATAGTATAAGTGTTGCCTATAAACAAAAAACTATTTCAATGATTAAAACTGTGCCAAAGAGATAGGGAGGTTGGCTGCAACATGGCACCAAATTATGAGAGCTCTATTTTCTATAGAAGTCCATTTTAGATGCAAGTTGATTGTCATCATTTGGGAATGTGCACATTTGAATCAGTCTTAAGCCGCTATCAACTCAAAGAGTTGATTTGTAGTAAATTATGGTGAATTTATACTCTAGATTTCTGCCACCTTTTAGCTGTGTTACGAGTCGACCTACATGGAGAAAGTTGTCGATTAGCATGCCTTTTCTGTAGGCTGCAAAGTCTCCATTTTTTGTATAAATAGAGAGGCTAGTTCTCTAATTTGGACACACTTTTCTGCAAATCTATTCTGTTGCAAATATTCTAAGAGTTGCATCTTTGAGAGCTAGAGTTATTTTGTGAGAGTATAGTGTTACTTTGTGAGAGTATAATGTATCTCGAGTAAGAGGCTTTAGTGAAGAATTGCTTTGAGTTGATAAGTAAAGCTAGTAAGTTGTTGCTGGAAGGTTGTGCGTCAAGTTAGTCAATTGGGTTAAGCGTATTACAGGCATGAGGATCTAATCTTCTTTTGTTTGTCTTTTATTACAAAAAAATGAGTTTGATTGCTTAATTGGATTTTCTTGAGAATACTTGCATTAGTGAATCATAGCATTTACTTATGAAAAGGAAAAAAAGTTGTTTTATACTTTTCTATGAAAGTATTTATAGATACTCCATAATAGGAGTGTTTGGTTATCATTGGTATTATATACTAGGAATTGTGAAATAGGATTAGCTTAAAGGAAGTGTCTTATTACTCCTATTTTCCCTATACGGGAAGTACATATTGATGATCTATACATAGATAGTTTAGACTGTGTATAATGCAAAATATGTCAGTGTCATGAAGCAACTTGGCACTATTATCTAATTATGCTAGAAAGCCTTGGGGATGATAAGGTTTAGCTATATAGCCATAGTGATGGTATGTAAAATATGGCAGGATGTGATGTCATGCAAACCACATCAATAATCTAACCTTGTATGATCACTTGATCATTACTTTTCACTCGAATGAAACCCTAGGTTCAGAATAACCTATTTGGGTCGAGAAGTTTATTTGATTTAAGAATGAAACCTTAGGTTGGGTTATGTAATAGACAACTCATTGAAACCTATAGATTGGGAATAACCTACTTGGTTGGGTTTGAACATTTGGTCTTATTGGAACATATAGGGTTAGATTAGCCTATATAATCAGACTAGTCATTGGTTGATGACTTTATCCTAAGATTAGGATGTATCAAGGTTAAACCTCACCTTTGTGATTTAGCTAAACCACTTAAGTTTATGAGATATTATATGATTGGAAGCATAGGTGGTATTACCTATTGAGTTAGAGTTTCTACTTGATTAATTGCTTAAACACTCTTGATATGAGGGCTGATGCAAGAAGTTGGGTACACAAAAAGCTCAAAAAGTGGAAGTGTTTTTGCTGTTTTTCAAAATTTGTCACACTTGACTGAAAATTTGAGGCACTTACACAATGAATCTTAGAAAAAGTCAGTACTATGAAATTTGTCATTTTAAATCTAGTTTCCAAATATGTAAATTATTCAAATACCCAGATTATAGAAATTAAATTTTGATAGGGATCTATAAAAACCACTTTTTAAAAGTCCCTTTTTTTTACAATACCAAGCATGTGTACGGACAATACTTTTTGACCCAAATATAAGTATTTTGCTAATTAATTTTGGGAAAAGAGAGCTAACATGAAGTTTGATCTGAATTTTTTTTTGTAATTTTTGGTTGAATATATATTTTTTAATTAAATTTATATTGGCCATAATTGTTGTTTTTAAAAATCAACGTGTACGAACAACATAATTGGACCTAAACTAAACATTTTTTGACTTTTTTTTTTCATTGTGTAGATAATTGTTTGAAGTTTGATCCCATATATTTTTTTTACAAAAAACTTAACCAAAAAAAAGTTATTAAAAAACAAAAAAAAGTCTGATATTTCAAGTTTAAGGACTAGTTTATTGGGGCCCATTCGGTTATGGCAACTGGCTGCCTCGTATGTCAAGTTCTTTTAGAAGTCCCGTCCGTTCTAAATCGGTTTTCGCGGAAAGACGGCACAAAAAAAGTTTATTAGCACCGGTTTATATGGTCATCACCCTCGGCTAAAAAAGTTTAAGGACTAGTTTGCTTAGAAATTAATTAAAAAATAGCAAACATAATCCAATATTAATAAAAAATATATATTTGGAAAGTAGACATTGTTTTCTCTAATGGGTTTTAATTTTATAGATTGATTCAGAAAAGAAGTCCATTAGCCATGTTGTCAAAGTTGGACATTCTTCTTCAATCTGCCTTAGTTTTTTAGTTGCAGGTCAAAGGCTAAGGCTCGGATTGCCAAGCCTTTCCCAAGCCTAAAACCAGGGCTGGATGTGGTGTGGGAATTCAAATTTTAAATAATGCATACGCGTACACGTTATTTAAATGAAACGCGCACGCATTTCATAACGCATACACATTATCTATTTACCTATTGGGTAAAGGTAACGCGTACGCGTTATGAAACACGTACGTGTTCTTGGAACATAACGCGTACGTGTTTCTAATATAGCCATTTTTCCCTAATTTAAAAAATACTTGTAAAACACGATTTTCCTGCAACATTCTTTTTCTGCAGTATGGTCCGAAAATGTCATTTTCTGCATTTTTTTATTGCAAATTTGTCTTATGTAGGGCATATTCTATTCAAATTGTTGGAAGAGACAAAATGCAGGTTGAATTTTCTGAAGTGGAATCAAGTACAAGAAATTTTTAGAAGAAGATTTTGAAAAAGATAATTTTTGGATGTACTCATGATGTTTTTGTACTTCAGAGTTTATAGAAAAAATGATCTTCATAGTACAAAGTTTAATTTGAATATTTGGAGGTGGAAATTTGAAAATAGGTTTTTTGAATTATTTTTTTTGTCATCAAAAAGGGTTTGGTAACCATGGGTGATAAGAAAAAAAAGATGTAGAAAGTTAATGACACTCGAAGAAATTCAAGCAAATAAAGATAAGGAGGCAAAAAGACAAAGGGAAAGGAGAGAAAAGATTCGTCAAATGAAAGATTTGGAAGCATCTAGTTCCAAGAATGTTCAATAGGAAGCCATGAATGATGAAATGAATGTAGATGATGCAAATTTGGAGATGGTGAATATGGAAGAAAATGCAATTACGGAGACAAACCCAACTATGCCTTCAACTTCAACTTTGAATGATATGCAAACAACTTCGGGTATGTCTTTAAATCCACCTCCCAATGATATGGAAAATGCACCTATTCAAACAATCTATTTAGGTATGTGTTCAAACCCAAGTTTTGATAATATTGATATTGTTTGTTTAGATGAAGCTGGATACACGATTGATGAGATCAATAATATTAGGGTTGAAACAATGTAGAAACAAAAAAATGATGAAATTATATCGTATGAGAATGCAAATGAGAATGAAATCCCTAATATTGATGAAAATGAGAATGAAATCCCTCATATTGATGAAAACGAGAATGAAATCCCTTTTACATTTGAAAATGAAAATGAAACCCCTTGTGTGAATGAAAATGGAACTCCTTCTATGGATGAAGGTGAAAATATTTTTTTTACAATTGAAACAGATGTGTTAGATAACCTTCGTGGTAAAGTTTCTTCGAGACAAATTAGAAATTATGGAAATAAAATATAAAAAATATTTTTTTATAGAAAAAAATTAGGATTCCAATGTCAACTCATGGTGCAATTGATGAGAATGTTGAAAATGAGAAAAGTGATGAAAAAATTAGGTATTTTTTTAAAATAAAAAAGAAAGATGATTCAGTAGAACAAGTCATATCTAGTGTTGCCAATGCTATTGATGTTATTGGTAAGAAAATTTGATCGAAAGATAAGAATGCGGCTCGTCATGCAATAGCAACTGCTCTAGTTGATAAAACAACTTCAAATAAAAGAATGTTAAGTAAGATTAGTAAATGTGTAAAAGTAAATCCTAGAACTTTGATAAGAGCTACTAAAAGAAGAGAAAGTATTGAAAATGATCCTATTAATCAATGTTGGAGTTTTAGTGGTAGACTCCCAATATTAGACATGAAATTAACTAATGAAATTAAATCTTTAATCTATAAATTTTGGCATGATAATACAAGAGTATCACCTAACATTAGAGATGTCTTAAAATTAAGGGTGGGTTCCAAAATTCGTGAACCTCATCCAAAGCATCTCTTAGATATGACTCAAACTGAATTATATAAATTTTTTTTAGATGCTTCAATCTTACCATTGAATATTAACATTAGTCAAAGATCATTCGAAAAGTGTAAACCTTGGTATGTTAGAATTAATAAGCAACAAATCTCTTGTTGTTGTAAGACTCATGTACAATTTCGTTATTATTATGATATATTTTGATATATACGATGCACTTTGCATGCTAACCAAATTATGCAGGACATTTGTGGCATTAATATGCCACCTGAAAGAATCAAATATTTTATAGCAGGTTTGTTTTGTGATCCCTCTTTAAATGGAAACTCATTTTTTTAAAAGCATGCGTTTCTGGAGAATGCGATAGATGTGCTAACTTTTCATTATTAGGAGAATGTATGCATGAAAGTAGTTTAGATGAATTTGGACAAGAATTAGTGGATGTAAAAAAATTTAAAAATGTTGAGTATTCTTTGAAAGATGGAAAAATTGGAAAACGTGTTGAGCTAATTGTGGAAAAAGTTAGTGTGCATGCTTTTATTAATGAATTTAAAGATAAGTTTGTACCTAAATATGTTCAACACTCTCATAATGCTCATTGGCTTGATAATCAATTTTGTTTATGTAAAAACACATTCCCAATTGGAACTATATTGTCAGTTGTCGATTTTGCTGAAAATTATACTCTTGTTCCACAAGAAGAAATTCAATCACAATATTATAATTCAATGCAAGTAGCTATATTTGTTCACATTGTTTATAGATATGAAGAAGATAGTACAAAAGATAATAGATTTTTTTTGAGAGAGTACCATTTTTTATGTAAGTAATAATCGATTACATTCATCCGAGTTTGTACAATATTGTTTTGATATATTTTATAAAAATTTAAAAGAGAGGAATTCAAATGCTAGAACATCTCATATGGTCAGATAATTGCACGGGTCAATTCAAAAATGCTAGAATGTTTTATTGGTTATGTAGAGTTCATAAGGAAAATAATATCCAACACATATGGAGTTTTTTTGAAGCTAGTCATGGTAAGGGAGAACACGATAGAGCAGGTGCATGTGTGAAAAGAGATCTTGCTAAAGAGCAACTAAAATTTGAGGATGCTGCAAAATTTAGAGATGCATGTGCAACTATAGATTGGTGCAATACCAAATTATCTACAAGAACAAGTGAGAGCTCAATAATTCAATGCTTCTTTTGGTTAGTTGAAGAAAATGATATTTTTTCTCGACAAGATTGTGAAACAATTAATGGATCTGCAAAATGGCATTCGTTTAAGAGTTCGAATGCAAACACATGGAAAATATGGAAAAGGGATTTGGCATGCTTTTGTCAATTTTGTATTGTAGGTGATTGGGAGGCATGTGAAAATACAGAATGGGTCGAACAATGGCAACAAAGAGCCTTAACACCTACATCGACAGATGTTCAACATGGAATGATAATTGAAGATAATCAAGTGTTCACATCAGATGCTTATGATCGGGTTTCAGATCTTGTACAAGAAGGTACATTATTTATTGAGTTGAATTTTGTATGTATGCATGTTTATATGTGAATTAAATATAAGTCACTCTTTATTGAATTTTGTATTTATTTTTGCAGGACATGTGTATGCTGTTGTTGCACCTGAGGGGAATGAAGATGAGACATATTACTGGTTGGCTAGATGTGTTGAGAGAAAACATAATTTGGCACATCCTAGAGTGGATGATGACAAATTTGAGTATCCAACTGGTTCAGTGGTTGTTGTTGGCACCTGACTTTGAAAATATTTGATGAGAAAGAATGGATTGCCTGCATTTGAAGATTATGAAATACACAAGAAGATTATACATTATTCACATTTGATTTTGGCAACCAATATAAAACTAGTTAGATATCAAGGGAGGCCTGCTAATAAAGTTTTATGGACACTTTCAATGGATGATCATGAGACAATCATAGATGCATTAAAAAAGAGAGAGGATGCGATGGTACAATAGAGTAAATAAATATTGGTAAGTATATCTAGTTTTTTATATAGTTAATTGATATATATATTTGTATTTAATCATTTCGTAATTAAAGTTTTATATCATTTTTTGTTTTAGGTCTCCCAAAATTAGATGCTTTACAAAAAAGAGAGGAGATGCACATATATTACAATGGAATTCAAATCTAGAGATAGGTAACTATATATAGTTCTAGATACATTTGATTGATAGTATAAATTCATTATCTCAACTCCCCTTAATCCACCCTCTTGCATCCCTTCAAGTCATTCTATCAACTCCCCTTAATCCACCCTCTTGCATCCCCTTAAGCCATCCTCTTAAAGGACCCTTAATTCATATCCTCTTACATCCCCATAATCCATAATCTTGCATTCCTTAAGTCACTCTCATAATTCCCCTTAAGCCATCCTCTTAGGCCCTGTTAATCCATATCGCAAGGTTCATGACATGCATCCCCTTAATCCACTATCTTACATCCCTTTAATCCATTCTATCAACTCCCCTTAATCCACCCTCTTACATCCCCTTAATCCACCCTCTTAAAGGACTCTCATAATTCCCTTAAGCCATCCCCCTCTTAGGACCCCAAGCCATATCCTAGGTTCATGAGATGCATCCTCTTAAACCATCCTCTTAACTCCCCTTAAGGAATTCTCTTAAGACCCCCTTTAAGCTATATATCCTCTTAGGTCCCCTTAATCCATCCTATGGCAAACATCTTTTGAATTTGTATGGAATTTACTATATACTGTTCTTTTCTCGCATGAATTTTTTTCTTAAATGACTCATAAAAATTGTAGTTACTTACATTAATTATTTTTGCAGGTTCTCATCAAGTCGGTCTACGAAGTGATTGTTGAACTAAAAAATTATTTTATCAAGAGACTATGTAAATATCAATTTTTGGTCTTCACCTAAAAGTTGATAAATTTTAATTGTATCTACATGCACATATATGTTTCATCATATTATATAGTTGTAATAAACATCTTGATATACATTATATATGTTTGTTCGATGTCACTTTTTAAATATCTTGTTCCAATTTTATAGATTATACATTTCATGTCTTGTATTTATCTGTTTCTTATACAATTATTCAATTCGTATAGATTATACATTTTATACATACAAGGAGATAGTTTTTGGTTTATTGATTCAAATATTTACATCTAATTGGAAAATACTCAAAATTATCCTTAATTTATTATGAATATGATCTAAACTATTTAAGGAATAAGTTTTAATTTGTCACCCAACCATGATAAATTATATATATATTAAATTTGATTCTAGATAAGAATTTATATAGTGCATGTAATACTTGAAAATTAGATAAACTATAAATAGTCCAATGTATGAGTGCATAGAATCATGAAAATGAACATAACAAGATATCATAATTGACTACATATATAATCATCATATTAAAGTCAACTGATATAAATAAACACAAATATGATAATAACATGTTCAAAGTAAAACTAGAGATAAATAGTCCATAAAATTTATATGTCAATTCCAACACATATTTAAATAAAACTAGAGATCTATAGTCCATAAAATATAAAACCATCTAACTTTGAGGCTGATCGGTCAAATCAAGTCTCCTCTTTGTTCCCATGTTGACTAGATGTACCCGCATCATGCTGTAAAAGAGTACAAGAAACTTGAAATTAGATTTAAATTTATTTAGAAATTTTGATATAATTAAACATATTTAAACTTGAAAGTATAAACTTTTAGATAAAAATAAATTTAATTAAATATCTAGTAAATAAAGTAAAAATGATTTCTAGTATGCATAAATTACCATATGATCATGTGAATCTATAACTGACACATTTTCTTCAACGGTTAGCATAACTGTCACTTGAGAAGATGCAAATGCTTGATCTACTATATCTTGCATATTCATATAAAGCAAAAAATATGTGAAAACCTCGAATATACATATATATATATATATTTAAAAGGTCCGTAAAAATTGTATAGGAGATTTAAAGTAAAGTTTACAACCTCGAATGATATGACCTCATGATCACACACCTGAGATTTCCCATGCATAAATGCCAATGATGTCTCAGGTGCGAGGCCCACCATGGGTATCTCATGAAATTCTTGCATATAGATGTACAACAGTTCGTATAGATCATTGACACATGTGTATGTAAATGAAAAAAATAAATTAGATCTATGATGTCTATTTAATTTAAACTCAACAAACTTTTGAAAGCACGCACTTGAGCTGATGATGTCTCAGGAGCACTCACCATTGTAACTTGTGGTTGGTCAGTACTAGGTATCGTGTGACCTCCCTACATCTAGATATAATATATCAATTCACACATGTGTACAAATTCAAATTAAATTAGATATATCCACACAAATTATTTAATATATATTGGTTCAAGTACCTGTCCAAAAGGTGAGCCTAGATCTACAACACTCGACATATGCACACGATGATCATATTGAGTTTCAGGCATCACATGATCATGCGTCTACACCAAACAATTATTGAATTAATATTATATTAGATATATAATTTGATGTTATTATTTACATGAATTTTTCACATTTCAAACTTGAATTAAATTTAAGTTCAAAAGATGAACATACCAGTGTAGGATGATCCTCAGAATATAGTAAATTTAGGTATGACCCCATCCCAGATGCATGTGCGTCACCTGAAGTGGATGTCTGAGTATCCCTATAGCCCGAGCCTCCATGCTCTCTATTGGCCACTTCAGTGGCCGCGTGTGTAGTCTATTGAGTGAGATGTCCTGAAAGTGAACTCAATTCTCCTAATGTCGATAACATGGTCTACTGCTGAAATGCAATGGGAACACTAGGAGAAGGAAGAGGAACAATAGGAGCAATTGGAGCACATCGTTGAGGATCAACATGTGCTGCTAGTCTATGTTGGGGCATGCCACACCCAACTCCCTGAAATGACCTCATATCAAAATAGTTGGGTTTTTTACCCAACTCAAACTTAGCCCATAACTTTCTCAAAAAGTATAAGGGTACCTCACTGTTGCCATGTGGTGGACTATCAAACACCATCCACCATCTGTCCCAAAAATGCGCATCTATCTGTGGGTGCCTACACCATAAAATTGAAATTCATTTTTTCGTGGGTGGAATGGGTTGGTTTGTTTGGGGGTTAATAAAATATTGGCACATGGCTTGTTTGGTAATTTTCAGGTCATTGATTTCTTTATATGACAATCCATCCACATAGAATTGTCTCCTCTCTTCTCTCCATTGATGGAACCTAACTAGGTCCGCATCAATAGATCAAACATAATCGATAATAGTTTGCATCGTAGATGCAAACCGTGCGAGATGGGGAGGAAATCTAGGCTCATTTTTTATGAGATCTATATTTCCTTGAATGAAAATGAGGTTTGCTCAGATATTCTCTCTTAATTGATCTTCATCAGCTACAGGAGGGGGTGGGGGGTTAGGCAGTGGAGAATGTGGAGGTGTGCTAGGGTTTTGTTCATTTGGTGGATTGGGATATACGAGATCTATAGGAATTTTTTGATTGGGCATAAAACCCTCTAAATTAAACATCAGATCCATGTGAGCAATGATGTGGCAACTGTATGTTAAACAATTAAAAAATATATATCAACAAACTAATTAAATAATGCACACAATTTGAAAGTTATTTAAAAATTACATTGAACATGCACAAATTCAAAATATATTTCATTTGAAGACCATTCAATTTATAACATTATAAAATCCATAACATTAAAAATTAATAGCATGTACACACATTAAATTGAGTCCAGTGTGGGGTTGTTAATATGAAGGGTAGAAATGAAATTATGGGGTTTTATTAAAATTTATTTAATCTCATTCATTATTTTCAAATAATACTAAAGATAAGAATGAAAAATTAATAGAAGACATTGAAAGGGAGACATAGATATATGCTAGTGACCTAATTGCAATGTACAAAATATAAAAAAAGATGAGTGACCAAGCTCTATTCACCAAATTGATCCCCTTAAGAAATGTCAAATTCCCCCTTAAGACATCGATTTACAATTTAGGGTATAGGATGGCTTAAGGGGATCTATGTGTAGTAAGGTCCTAGGACAAAATGGTCTGTGGCTTAAGGGAATAAAATTTGGTGGAGTTGCCTAAGGCAACCAAATTTCATTTTAAGGTCCTACAACAAAATGAATAGATGTATTAATCAAGTATGACATAATTTAACTAAATCCGAGGACATAAATTGATTTATCTAAATTTTCAAATTTCATGATAAGAGACACAAGATCTCTATAGTAGGACAAAGTAGTTAAGAAGAAATTATAAGTTTAACACTAACATTAAAATTTATAATCTCATTCATTGTTTTCAAAGAATACTAAAGATAAGAATGGAAAATTAATAGAATACATTCAATGGGACACATAGATATATGCTAGTGACCTAATTGCAATACACAAAATAAACAAAGATGAGCTTGAGATCTATTCACCAAATTTTGAGAACTTCTTTGATCCCCTTAAGACATCGATTTACAATTTAGGGTGATAGGATGGCTTAAGGGGATCTATGTCTAGTAAGGTGGACTAGGAAAAAATGTTCCATGGATTAAGGGAATAAAATTTGGTGGAGTTGCCTAAGGAAACCAAATTTAATTTTAAGGTCCTACAACAAAATGAATG